>JAQGAK010002581.1:0-19445 GCA_034696945.1 Lipothrix lubbocki
TAATAAAATAAATAATAAAATAAATAATAAAATAAATAATAAAATAAATAATAAAATAAATAATAATAATGAACAAATTAAACGAATAACAACAATTCAAATAAATAATATGTAAAGACAAAACTAAATAAAAAAGAATAAATTAATAATAAATATAAACGCTAAATAAATAAAGACAAAATTAAATAAAAAAGAATAAATTAATAATAAATAAAAACGCTAAATAAATAAAGACAAAATTAAATAAAAAAGAATAAATAAATTATAAATAAAAATATAAAAAGCACAAATTTGAATAATTATCCAGCGATAACAATTGCGCTTGACATTTTATCTTTTTAATTCAATTCAATAATTTATGTATTGTATTGACGCATATGCTTTCCCCAAATATTCCGCAAAAATAAACTCCAAAATTTACGATCCCAGCTTTAACATGCTTATTCCTTCATAAACTCTGTTGACATACGAATTTAATTTTTACGACCGAAAACTTTGCTGCTGTATGTACATATCTACTTTTTAATCTCAAAACTTATGTAATCGTCAAGAATATTGCCGTAAAGTTAAAATAAACACTGGTTCAATATTGATGTGTTCTGTCATCCGAGATGGCTTTTTGTCCCGTCCATGAATATTGCAAGAGTCGGTGGCCATAAAACCTCCGGGGATTTTACTGCCGACAAGCCACAATAAAAGTTGAATGAGAAAAGGGGAGGGCGGGAAATTTATACGGCCGACAATGACAATGACGACACGAGGTGGAATTTCTACTTTATTTTAATTTTATTTTCCAAATTTTAATTTTCTTAAAATTTACAAAATTTACACAAAAATTGGAATACGAATTACGTTTTTTAGTATTAAATATTTTTTACTTCTTTTTAAATTACAAAATTTATGCAAAAAATTAAATAAAAATAAATGCGTTTTTTAATTTTTATTTTATTATGTGTTTAAATTATTTAGGAAAATTACATTTTTTTGAAAAATTATTGGAAAAAACGACTTTTTCAAAAATTCTTTTTTAATAATAAATTATAAGGTTTTTTTTGTACAAATATAAATCCGCGGGCTTTCTTTTCACATCCCACCGGGAATCTCTTTCCTTATCGCAAAGATCCAGGGATGTGATACGGCGAGCCACATAAAGGAACATGATGATCGCGCTGAATTTTATTGATGTTCCTATTTCACGATGAGAAAGACCTTAATTTAATAGCGGGGCTGCTAACCTCCCACAATTACAGATCTTTCCAAGCTCTTCTTATAATATAGGAAATTCCCTGTTTAGACTTTCCCACTATTCTCCTTGCCGCTTCATCCAATTCTCCCCCAATTTAGCAACGCCACCAATACGACCGAACAGAGGATGAAAAAGCATGCGGAGAAGTGGAATGAGCATCTTTTATGATGGAATTTTGATTGGAATCTCTTCCAACGACTGATGATGCCCTTTTTATAGGAATGTTCAAGAGATTTAGGATTTTCCTCAAGGACTTATCACTACTCGCAAAAGTCCGCGTATGGTGCTCCATTTTATTTTTCATCATTACAATCTTCCCATATTTGTATTGGGAATTTTGTAAAGATGTCATTTTATTTTCTCGTATGGATACAAATAATATTTTATTGGATTTTTTTGTAGAATCATTCTTTGAAGAAATTTTGGGAAAATGTGAAAAAATAATACAAATTATATTGAAAAAAGAAACAAATGTGAAAAAATAATACAAATTATATTGAAAAATAGAAAAATGTGGAAAAATAATTTATATGGAAAAAAGAAAAATCATGTAGGAAAAAGCAAAATATTCTAATAATTAATTCCTTCTCATAACAAATCGTCCAGTTTCCGATTGTAAGAATAGCGGAAGAAATTGAATTTTGTACGTGCGTTGTCAATAGCAAAAGCAAGCCCGATTTATAAATTAATTTGTTGATTTTCAATTTCATTATTGCTGTATGTACATAAGTAACTTTTACATGTACATAGAAAAGTTATTTTCCTGCGGACGACAGCGCACGATTGTTTTTTGTAAGAAAAGTAAAATATGTTGAATGAAATATGGCGCGTAAAAAACGACTCCAACTTTACAAGGGTATGACAGAAATTGTCATTTTCCTTTTTTTAATTTACACTTTTAGTTGAATTTATTTAATTTTTTTTAAATCCCGAATTTGTACATATAGTTACTAGTATTTCTTTTAGAAGCTGACAGGCTGTATTTTCTATTTCTTGGAAAAGCATTTTTTTCGAGGGTATGTAAAATGATTGTTAAAAAACAAATTTGGCGGGAACAGGTTGCTATTTTTTTTTAAATTTTGACCAATTCAGTCAATTTTGCAAGACTGCTTTAAAAGTCTCGGCTGCGCCCATTATTGTGCGCTTTCTTCAAAAGCTTTGAGCACAGTGTCACTCCGCGATAGCGCCGCGTTTAAAGTTTTTTTTTAAATCTGCGAGATGCTGCTGCTTTTGACGAAGTCTACAATCGATCCAAATGGTCATAGTGTGGATGTTTTTGTAGTTATGGAGCTAATTTGCGTTTAAATTAAATTATATTTATTATTTACAATGTTTAAATCACAGTTATTTGTACCCACAATAATTCCTAAAAATGGTTAGACAAACGAACAAATAAGCGGTACATACTTTAGAATTGGTTATGTATAGATTTACTTATTTTGTACACACGTGGTTATAGTTATGGCCATGGCAACTCAAACATTGTGAAAAAAATATTATTTACAGTTGCCTTTTAATATTTGGCTTTTGTGCCATTCAAATGTTTTAGCGAATCATTTATTATAACGTATATTTGTAGGCTAAGAACCCGGAAAGTTTTTAATTAATTTCGATCAATTTTTGCGACATTTACAATTATGGAATATTCAAAAATAGCTAAGGACACCTAGGTGTCTAAACTAGAATCCCAAATTACTTGCCGAACTACTTTTGTACGTAATACACATTAGTGATGTCAACTTTGCACAAGACGTAATACTTTCGGCACTAAAACAAATTCACAACTACAACTTTCCTTTCAAAATCGAATTTGCAAATTTTTATAAAAATTAAGGAACTTCCAAACCACAAACCCACATACAGATATTGACTTTGTAATTTGTTCGCTTGGCGACTCTAAAATAATCAAATAAATAAAAATAGTAAATTCGAAAAATAAATAGTAAATAAAAACGTAATAAAAAAGACAAAATTCAAAAATAAATCAAAATGAACATAAAATATAAAAAATATATAGCTATAAAAATATATAAATTAAATAAAACTTGCAAGTATAATAACAAAGTAAACAAATATCTGAACATTATAATAAATAAATAAATAAATTGACAACAAACAGAAGTTAAATAAAAGTAAATACCAAACAAAATTAATAAATTCTAAACGTAAAAAAACGTAAAGTAAATACCCAACTAAAAATAATAGAATATATAAAAGTAAATACCAACCACAAATACATATAAATACTAAAAGTAAATACCAACTAAAAACAAACAAGTTCTAGCAACTAAAAATTAATAAATATTATGAAATTATAGCAACTAATAATAGCGAAGACTTCTGAATAGATAATTGATTGTTTTAAAGAGCAATGATTTGAGTGTGGATTAACGCATTCGGTCGTTGACCTTGGGAAGGTAAAAATCATTAATTTTTGCGTTCCGAATATCATTTTTATTGTTACTTCACTTAATCGCAGTTGTTCTGTTTTTACGCGTTTTCCGTCTATTTCAATGGTTTTCCATTATTTTATTTGTGTTCAGATTTGCCTTTGCCCCTTTGGTTTTTTATAGTGTTAAGCTTGTTTCGTTTGATTTTGCTTTTGAAGATTTTGGATCTGCAAACTTTGCAACCCCGGAATTTGTAGATTCTGGTCAGTCTCAAACATTGTGGTAAACAAATTTACGGCTGTATTATTATTCCCCCGGAATTATTATAAAAAATTTATTGTTGCTCGGACGGAATTAACATTTTCGTCTTTAATTTTTACTTACTAACTTTAATTGTTACTTATTAACTTTATTTGTTACTTATTAACTTTAATTGTTACTTATTAACTTTAATTGTTACTTATTAACTTTAATTATTACTTTTATTATTTATTTACCTCAATTTTTACTTTTATTATTCATTTACCTCAATTTTAAATTATTTACTTTTATTTTTAATTTTTGACTTTTATTTTTTACTTCTTTATTTTAAATTATTTTTGTATTATTCACTTTGTTATTAATTTTATTATTTATTTATGTTTAATTTTTATTGATTTACTCATTGTATCACTTTCAAGAATTATAATTCCTCTATCATCCAGTATTGATGCATCAGAGTGCTCAATAAAAGGAAATTAAAAATTTCTTTAAGATCATGAAACACATAACTCCACCACAATAACATTTCTTTTAAATTCGCAAGTATAATCATTTAATAAACAGACAATTAAATACTTCTCGGTATACATTCGTGTCTTCTCACACCCCTTATTTTCTTTCTGATTGACTCGACTTCGAACAAACTGGTATGTATTTCTGTCCACTTATTCAGCCACACAAGCAGCTTGTGAAGTTACTTTACTGAACATTGGTTGAAAAGTGTTGGTGTGATTAAGTGTAACTGTTTTTTTGACAATTGTGGGAAACCTAGGAATTTGTTTAAAATTTGAATTTGCTTTACAACTGCTATAACGCTTTGAATATAAAGGTAAGTGTATTGTTCCAGTTACTGTTTATATTGCGAATTATTGATCATTAATTTCAAGTTTACATTTTATTTCATTCATTTATTAAGTAATTATTTATTTAATTATTTATTTGGTTATTATTTATTTAAAAACATTGTTTTATCTACAAATGGTCTTCATGGAACTAGTACAATTAAATTGATTTTCTATTTAAAATACTAACGTTATTTAAACGCTAAAAGTAAACTGCAAGTTTGTGATACAACGAAATCAATAAATTTTGTCGTCGACTCTCTCCAACGTATTGAAGGAACCCAATTCAATTCCTTGCGTAGGTAGGGCCTTGATTAACCTCGTGTACAATTTTCTTTGATTGCTAGAAAAATGTTTACTAGCTTGCAACGAATTCAGTAGATGTAGTTTAGCTGCAATTGCATCCGATGAGACAGAGAATCCATGGTGATAAATCATCGCAAACAAAGCCACCCCGCAGACTGCTAACATAAGGTAAAGCTTGCAAGACGAGGTTGCTGAGTGAAGAAGGAGATTGCAAAGGCAAAGTCAAAGCAGGACAGATTTTGGAACTGCCATTTGGTCGTTAAAGGGGACGTAAAAATAGATTTTATTAAGCATCTTGATTTCGATTTGGGTTTCCAGAAAGGCCCAAATGTGTTTTTCTTACTCCTCGGCAGTAAATAAGTGTTTGGATCTGTTTAATACCAAAAACTATGTTTAATTTCTTTTTACCGATATTGCTGCGATTTACAGAGCTAAAAATCAATATAAGACAAAATGAAGACAAAATTAAGACAAAAATTAAGACAAAATTAAGACAAAAATTAATACAAAAATTATTACAAAAATTAATACAAAAATTAATTCAAAACATTAATACAAAAAACTAATACAAAAATTAATACAAAAACTAATACCAAAATGAATACCAAAATTAATACCAAAATTAATACCAAAATTAATACCAAAATTAATACCAAAATTAATACCAAAATTTATCCCAAAATTAATACCAAAATTAATACCAAAATTAATACCAAAATTAATACTAAAATTAATACCAAAATCAATACCAAAATTAATACCAAAATTAATACAAAAATTAATGCAACAATTAATACAACAAAATAATACTAAAATTAATACAACAATTAATGCAACAATTAATACTAAAATTATTACGAGAAAAAATCAAAACTAGTACACAATTTTTACTTGTATACTTTAATATTTTATGCAAAGCTTGATTCTTCCTGCGACATCTCAGCAAGAACGACACAGTCATATAAATGTCATGAATCCCGACGATCAAATATTGCCGGGAAGTAAAAGATTCGTAGACAAATAATGCGGTCTTAACTGACAAGGTTTTATATTCTGTTGGCAGCACTGAATACAAGAATTGAGTATTTTCAGGGTCGTAAATGTAGATCATGATGAAGCCCAAAATAATGCTGTAATTGGAGCCACCTACTGTCATAAGCAACAGCTCTTGAGGCGAGTAGCGCAGGAGCTTTTTAATTCCTATAATCAAAATGACTCAAAACATTGTTAGAATATGATAAACCTACTTGTATGTATGACTAAATAAATTTTTAGCAATCTGATTCATTTATTGATTAAATAATTTTATTGTGTTTAATTTACCAAAACGTTCAGAATTTAAATTCGACTGGTCGCTGAACAAATTAAACAAAAACATGTCCTCTTGCGGATACTTAATGAACAAAATGTAGCTAATGGAATTCACCAACACAGCAAACACTAAGGTGATCAGATGGAAAGGGAGATATTTTAAATTGACGCACCCCTGACACGTTAAAGTTTGCAACAGCCTAAATACGAGAAAAGTATTATATAGCAAACTGTTTGCATAAACTAACAGCCATCGCTTTTTGGATTGACGGTGAGATATTTTGCAGGTCTCAAGATTAAAATGTATTGGTAGAAGTTGAAATTTTGAGCAGAGAAAATACGCTGAGAAGGTCAGCAATAAATCTTTTTTGGGTAACATTTTATGTGTGAGCAGCCAGTCTTGCAATGTTATATGAACTGATGAACCAAACGACATTTCCTGTTTCTTTAAGGCTTTTGTTTCAATTAAATTGTATCAATTAAATTGTTAACCAACAACTGCCCTCCAATTAGTAAATACAATTATTGTGCTTATAGTTTTTCACAATTTTCGACAATTAGTCTATACAATTTGTAGGTGTTCGAGAAGGTATTACCAAATATGTAATTGTGAATCAAGTGCAATTAACTTAAAATGGACCTTATATGTACGTATATCTTGTTTGGGCAATGACATTAACTAAAAAAATGTCAAAGTGACGACTTTCATCATTTAAAAACCATGTCCATCAATTATATTTTTAATGATAGTTGATAAATTAACCAATTATGACATTTGATGCGTAATTTTGCGACGGCAAAGTTTCAATCGTGCAAAATATGCTACAGAGAAAAATAATTAATCATGATCAATTAAAGGTCAAGTTTTTGAAAAATTTTTAATAACATTTAACGATTAAACTGTTGTTTCAAAGCAAAAATAGTTATGATTTCTTTCTATTCCGAACGATTCAAAACGATACGTTTCAGTGGTCGACTCGTTCAATCTCGCCGAAAAGCAAGTAATAAGCCGCAAGTTTGCGGAGATAGCAAAATCAATAATAATTTGTGTTGTTGTAGGGTCAAAAGCCAATTCACCGTGTTTAATCGACTTCCGCTCCTTTACTTTTGATTTAGCTCATTTCCTGGTCTATATTTAATGATGGTAAAGATTTGCCTGGTGTTTTATTTTTTTTTTCTGACGTTTTAATAAATGTAAATACACTGAACTCTCGCTATAAGAGAACGCTATAAATCACCAAAATCAGTCTCTTATATACAAATCCTCTTATAGAGAGAGCTAGTATGCATATAACTATGTATGACATGTGGGCCCAAAGGATCTCTTACAGGAAGAGTTCTCTTATATGGAGGTTACTTATAGGGAGAGCCCGATGTACTGGTGAATTAGTATTCGCCATGTATTAAATTAACTAGTGATTTATCAAATATACTGGGGATTCATGTAATATATTGGGCATTAATTAAATTCACTGCTTTTTTGTATTTTTTTTCTGTGAAAACCATTTGACGTACTATAAGCTCAATTAGTAATCACTATTAAACCTGCCATATCATTACCATGTAAACCATATAACTCAAGTGGCAGAAATCCTTTTGTTAGCCGGACTTTAAGTATGTAATTTGTACCACAAAATTTTTTTAATTGTGTTGATGAAATAGAAAATATTGTTGTACAAATGTGTTTAAAAATTATCTTATAGCCATTTTAGAATGTAAACGAAATTAGTTAATTTCACATTTAATTCTTTTTAAACGCGTTTAATTAAGACATAGGAATATACGTTTTCGTGTTTAATATGTACGGGAGCAAATTAGATGGAAATTATTGCGTGACTCCTCCAGAATAACACTGGTTAGCTAAATGTTACTGTTGGAATTGGTCAAAAATTATACTTGGATGTCGTGTCTCAAAAAAACATGCTTGATTATTGTACACCAACGCGAAATATGTGTTATTCCCTAATTTGTGTAACTTATGAGATGCTTTATATGTTACATTAAATTCATTATTGATTTAGCAATGGAGTTTGTATTATTAAGCCACGCAAATAGTGACATCGAAGTTGATCAGACATTTTCTTACGTCAACGCAAGCCAACGAATAAAGATTGATAGAATTATTGTACTTCAACTTATCAAAAATGCGACTTAATTTAGCACGTGTGTTTTTTATAGCACTGCTTTACAAATCAGTCATATATTTCGCAGTAATTTGCGTTTTTACACCATTTTTCGCGCAGTTTGCGTTTTTCGCTATTTTCAAATTTTTTGGTTTTGAGGTGTTTGGATGCCCAAAAAACAATTGACCCAGCTGGGAATACTCTATTATGAATTTTTAATTTTATCGTGTTTTTCGCGATTTCCCAGCCCTACTGATGAGTATGTGTGTAATTTTATATATGCTGGGCATACTTGTTTAAATGTAAACTACTCCGTTTTGCTATAAAAACAAAGTAAGACATTTATATTTCAGTGTGTATTTGCTATTGGAAAAGCGAAACTTGGACTGGAGTCTTAACATGGACATAAATTACTAATCAACAAAAACTCTCTATGCAGAGGGTACATTAGAGGAAATAATAATTCCAAACGTTTTACACATAAAACCGACAATGGGCAAGTCTGTTTTAATTATGATACGAAGGTAACTTCGATTTAGAGTGGAATATAATTAATAATTAACGCGTGCTACATTAGGAATGGCGTGGTGATCGAAAAATATTGAAACAAGTAATTTATGTTGGCCGGTTAGGAAGCTTTAAAACTCTGAAAAGGACCTCGTAGAGCGCATTTAATTTTCATTATACAACATTCCGTACATTTGTATTCATCAAAGTAACTGTGTGTAGGTTAGTACTGAGATGAATCCCGTGTATAAACTTCAACAAAAAATGTATCGTATACATACGGGGAGAGTTTGTATTAAACATTTCAACCTAAGTATTTGAAATTTACATCGGATTCTTGCTATAAGAGAACAGTTTCTTTAAGAGATGCTTTGGGTCAATATGTTATAAACTGCTATACTTAATACATAAGAGGTCGCGAAACAGTAAAATTCCTTTAAATGTGACTAATTTCTGTGATTTATGGCACTCTTTTATAGCGAGAGTCCAGTGTGTAGAGTTATTCCACGATGCATTTACATTCACAATGATGGCGGGTATCCAATCTCACAGCAAGACGCACTGAGATAATCCTCCTTGAGTCCCACCGACAATATAGATCTCCTACATATTATTCTAATTCATTAAAAGTGGCCTATGAAATACGTCCAAGGTAAATACTTAACACGCAACAGTAATTTTGCTATGGCTTCGAATATTTTGATCATGGAAAGTTTCCTCAAAATTGTATTTCATCATATAAATACACCGGACTCTCGCTATAAGAGATCTCCATATAAGAGAACTCTCTCTGTAAGTATTAAATGAACAAAACCAATACGAGTCGTATACTATTATAATACCAAAAAGTTCACAGTCAAAGTAGAAATGTATTCCAGCATATGCAACACCATTCCTCGATCCACAAAATAGATTGTACCCACTTGGACTCTAAAAGGTCTAATGCTTTTCAAAAATTTCCTCACAAACACTGTCTGCTTCTGTCCATTCCAGGAAAATAGCATTTCTTTGGACTTCTCGTGAACTTGACCGAGCAGAGTGAACACAATTATGAGGTAAAACAGGAAACCTATTGCGGTTAGTGCACCAAATATTCCTGCAATTCCCTCCAATCTTATGGCGGAGTACGCGCCCAACGAAATCAAAAAGAAGAAAACCCACTTGTGTCCCGGGATTATTAAGGGAGTGTAAACGTTGAAGACGATCAAATGTATAAGTTGAAGCTCCCGCACCATCTTCATAAATGCTTGGGGTGTGCGGGCTTCATCAATGGAGCGACGATTTTGTTCGGAATTATTCCCGTCCAATCTTTAAATACAATTTAACTTTTAATGCTATATAAATGTTTTTTATGGGTTTGTTTAAAATAGTTTTTAAATTTTCCTTTACCGCAACTCCTTGATTGCACCGATGTAATTATAGAGTGCGGATATAGCCGGGAATGCATACAAGTACATAACAGCCGAAAGGCTGCTGAAGAAGTAAAAGAAGCAAGCGCTTTGAACAACGTAAATTCCAATAAACAATTCATTCGTTGCTGTAATTAGTGACAGTGGCAGGAAAGGAAGATCATATTGCCAAAGTGCCAAAGCTGTTGCAGAGAATTTCGCGCCCGCTAATATTACAAAGCATATAATCATTACATGACCTGGTGTATCGTCCATCAGAATTTCGTACTTGATGCTTTTTCTAAGGCGTCCATATCTCTCAACACCATACTTTTCTGAAGATAATAGACACATTTAAATTTATTAAATAGGCCAAATAATTAACTTTCTTATTCCTTAAAATGCGTCTAGATTCTAGAATTTAATCAAGTATTTGTATCCATATAAATGTTTTAATAATATACAGAAATAATATAAAAAGAACGAATTTGCAATAATATAAAAAGTATTAATTTCAACAAAAATTGATATAAAGCTTAATCATACAAAATTAAACTTTGCTTAAACTTTATTTAGGAAAAATATCCAAACCAGTAGTTTCAGAAGTCCATGTATTTATCAATTTCAGTATGAAAGGCCACTGGTCGTATATTCGAATCATATCAACGGAAAACAGAACAGACCCCAGAGCATAAATAAGCATGTAAAGGCTTAGCATGGTTTCAGCGTCTACCCCAGATTGGTCGTTTTTGAGAAATGTTTGAATAAATCGAGTAGCACACCACGACGATGCCACCATATTAAAAATAATATTAAACACCCACCCGCCATACTGCAATCTACTTGTGGCTATTTCCACGCTATTGGTTATTCGACTCCATTCAAAGGGCACACATTTCCAAAATATGGATTTTGAAAATCCGCGATAATACAGTAATTTTTCTATCGGTCCAGCTTCAAAGTATTTCTTTTGTGTAAATAAATTTTGTATTTGATTTGATTTAGCAATCATTAAATTATGGGATTTGTTCTTTAAATAGTTTAATACACTACTCTGCCATTGATAGCTTTGAATATTTGGCTGAGCCATCCGTAATGTTTAAACAAATTTCGGGGTTAAAAAATATAATTAACCAATAATTTAAATTATTTATTTTGCTTACAAGAAGTCAACTACAGGTAAACCTTTTTAAAAAAAAATATATCACAATAAATTTCCAATGATATATTTTATGATGTGTACATAGTTCTTGACCAAAATCAACAACAATGCGAAAATGTGGGTTTGTTACTGAAAATAATTTAAGAAAAACTGGACGCGTATCGATAAGAAACGACTTTACTTGGCTACAAATTAAAAAGCCATGTAGTTTCCACAGTCGTGAAACATGTTTTCCTTGACATTTAAATTACATAGATTTCCTTTCAGGAGTTTTGGATTGAAGCGCTTTATTTATTGCAGAAAAGTATTTTGGTTTGGGGGTTTATAATATACAACGTTGAATATAAATATACGTCGTATATCCTTTCGATTAATTATTTGATAAAATTTGACGGAAATGAAATATACGTGGACATTGTCTTACGATGACAGTATTTATTCAGGTACACCTACACGACAAACGTTTCATCGTGTGACATGACGTTGACATTTAATTTAAATGTAATTTTGATGTGTATAGGAACACTTCGGTTAACGATCAAATTTTTGCCGCCTTATAAGGTGCTGTGTTAAAGAGTTTTCACTGTAAAAAGTTTTTTAATAAGAAATAATATTTAAAATAATTACAGTTAAACCTAACGAGAATCTACAACTGCGTTTCTTTATTCATTTAAAAGGCTTGTAGCTTTCATATTCCTCGAGCCCTAAGACATTTTAATTCAATTTGACTGACTTCTGTCGAGAATTTATAATGTAAGCACTTGATGTTGATTGGTTTTTTATCTAGTTTTTCTGCGACAACTTTAAATAAATACACATATATGAACTCCATGACAAGCCCAATAGTTATTTCATAAAATTAAAATTAATCAGAAACTAAATACATTTAGGGCATTCCGAGCTGTCAGTATGACTTCCATTTGAATGGACCTTTATGTACGTACATATACATTGATTGCCATTGCCAACTACAGAATTTAGCCATTATATACAGTGAACTCGGTCTATAAGAGAACTTTGCCTTTAAGAGAGCTCTTGAATCCTCTTGTACAGATATGCATTAGCTCTCTATATTAGATACACCGGACTCTCGCTATAAGAGATCTCCATATAAGAGAACTCTCTCTCTCTATAAGATATCCTTTAGGCCCACATATCATACATAGTTATATGCATACTAGCTCTCTCTATAAGAGAATTTCCATATTAGAGATTGGCTTTGGTGATTTATTGGGTGCTCTTATAGCGAGAGTTCAGTGTAATGCTTTTAGAAATACGGAGGTTATTATTGTGGTTCCAGGAAAACAGGCTCCGAAGAACTCCAAAGATTACCGTTACAACACTAAAAAGTTAATTGTAAAATCAGAAATATAATCCAGCATATGCAGCACCATTCCTCGATCCACAAAGTACATTGTACCCACATATACTCTAAATGATCTTATGCTTTTCAAAAATTTCCGCATATACTTTGTCTGTTTCTGTGCATTCCACGAAAATAACATTTCCGTTGACTTCTCGTGAATTTGACCGATCAGAGTAAACACAATTATGAGGTAGAAGAGGAATCCCACTGCAGTTAGCGCTCCAAACATTGCTGCCACCCCTTGCAACCTGATGGCGGAGTATACGCCCAACGAAATGAGGAGGAAAAACACCCACTTGTGCCCTGGGATGATTAATGGCGTGTAAATGTTTATGACGATGTAATGGACAAGTTGGACCTCCCGCACCATCTTAGAGAATTCTTTCGGCGTACGAAGCTCATCGATAGAGTGACGATTTTTTTCGGACATCCTACGTTCCAGCCTTTTATTGCAATATAATTCTCTTTATAATTTTCGTCGTAATTTAATAGTCTGTACGAAAATACAATTTATCTAATAAACATATTAATTGAAATACAAAGTTTTTTATACCGCATTTCGTTGAGAGCTTGAATATACTTATAGACGACGGAGATAGCCGGAGCGGCATACAAGTTCATTGCCGATGTGAGAGCGCTGAAGAAATAAAGGAAGCTCGCACTTTGTATGGTATAGATGAGAATAAATAGGTCCTCCGTATTTTGCAGCAATGACATTGGTAAGTAAGGTAGGTCATATCGCCAAAGTGCCAAGGCAATTGCAGAGATTTTTGCGCCTGATATTGTTACCGAGCAAACGAGCATTATCATTCCTGGAATGTCGTCCATCACTTTTCTGTATTTGCTGCTCTTGTTGGGACTTTCATACCTTTCAACTACATATCTGTCTGCATTTATAAAATATATTCCTGTTTATTAAATTTTGGAAAGAACATACATTTGCATGCATTTTTTACTATAGTAATTAATGTGAAACTAAATAGTACAATATTAAAAATTTTACTATATTATACACTGGACTCTCGCTATAAGAGATCTCCATATAAGAGAACTCTCTCTGTAAGAGATCCTTTGGGCCCGCATGTCATACATACATAGTTATATGCATACTAGCTCCCTTTATAAGAGAATTCCTATATAAGGGGCTGATTTTGATGATTTATAACGTTGTCTTATAGCGAGAGTTCAGTGTATGTATTTACTATTGATGTAATAGTAATATATACATGTAAATGTCTAATTGCAAGAGATACTTGTGAGTGTTATTGCTGAAGGTGTTTTGTAAACCACGTGTACATACTCATTGAAATGTGTAAAAACTTTCAAGAGAAACTTGAGTGAATGTCTGTGTCTGAAGTTCAGGGAAGTTAAAATTAGAGCAGTGAGTCAGTAATCCACACTATCATGAGTATGGCTTTAGAAAAAATGGAAGGATATCGTATTTATGTCTGAACAGAATGTGTACACATAGGGAAATAAGCTTTGGCGAAGATATATGGATTGTTACTTATATAAAACGCAATAAATAAAAAAGTGATGTTATCTTTATCAAAACATGTATCAAAACATTGTTGCTTTCTTCTATTTTCATGTTCATAACTGCACAACTCTTATATAGGAATTCTCTTATAGAGAGAGGTAGTATGCATAATCTATGTATGATATGTGGGCCCAAAGGACCTTTTACAGAGATAGTTCTCTTATATGGAGATCACTTATAGCGAGAGTCCGGTGTACTCACATCCTTATTGTAGGGATTTGCATATATAATTAATTCTATATTCAGTATTGAGAACGTAATAGTCAAAACTAGAATTATTTTATTGAGTTTACAAAGGGTTATATAAATGTTTTTTCTGAGGCATGCAAATCCAACCCTACCCACACATTTGTCCATGCAAATCGATGAAATTATACCTCTAAATAATTACCAGTTATATTGTAGTCAGCTTTTCTTTCTTTTTTCCAAAACAATAAAAGTAATGCAATGCGTTTGATAAATATATAATGAATTAGCTTTGTTAACTGTTGTTATGTAATTATGAATTTATGTATGTACAGTTCATTATCGAAAGTTTGACCCCAATTTCATTATTTACTAACTAAATATGACTTTTACTATAGAAATTTAAACAATAATAATTGTTATTTATCCTCGCTGCGAATAATTAACTTTCAGGTTAAACCAAACAATGAAGAATTACATTTAAAGGAAAACTGGTTTCATTTGCTCAAAGTTATAAATTCATATTCTGGGAGGGCTTCGTTTCCACAAATATTTTAATAAGCTCACAGAATCTGTTATTCGCGTTTATTTGATTTTTAAGTTTTTTCGTTAGCCTGCTCGTTTGCTTCTGAAAAGATTCATCATGGCGAAGCTGTTTTCCGCTCTCTTCTGGATTTTTACCCTCGTGGTTCTCGGGTCTTCCGCTCCATTTAACGCAGAGTAAGATTGCTTTTGAATTTTTTTTATTTTGTTGTTTAAGTTTATTTGTAATTTAGTTCAATAATGCTATTTCTATCTTTTTCAATTAAAAACAAATTATTTAAAAAAAATTTTTCACTTGTTTTTATTAAAATAAAAATTTCTTTTCTTTTTATTGACTTTTCCTTATACATACTTGAATTAAATTTAAGTTTCCCGCATTTAATAAAAAATTTTCAATATATTTATTTGATGTTTTTTACAGAACCAACCTAGCGAATTTGCCAAGTTTAATTCGGTCGCCGCGACAAAGTATCACGCTTATAAATAAGTAAGAATTATTTATATATATATTATAATTATTACCGCATAAAATTTATTACCAACGAGAAAATTATTACAAAATCCAAACTTGACACTCGAAATCGCATGGTAATTTATGACGCTGTTGGTACTCATTTTTAAAAAAACCTTTCCGCAGGCAAAACTTTGGCGCTGGACATGTTGGCGCCTACTGGAGAGACTAAAGTTCCTGTGAGATCCGTCTCGAATCCATTCAAATGATGCCCAAGGGCCCACCTGAATTTAATGGATTTCCATGTTCTCCTTCAGTTTCAGCAGATTTAATCAAGCCTCTTGAAATTTCAATTTATTATTGTATTACAATTACGCGTGGACTGTAATTTATTTTTACTATTTTATTTATTGTAAATCTTGCTTGCTAATTAAAGACAGATTCAGCAAATTACAAAAAAAATTAAATTAAATTCTCCAATTAAATTCAGTATGTTCTATTCGGATTTGCATGAATAAAAAAGCATTGAATCTTTGACATATGAATTAATTCTTCAACATAGACCAACATTTGATGTTAATGACGGCCGCCCATGTATGATTCATAACTTTACGAATTATTAAATGTTCAAAGGAATAAAAACACATTTCATAAATACAGTGGAACCTCGCTATAAGATCCTTTGGGCTCGCATGTCATACATGGTTATATGCATACGAGCTCTATTTATAAGAGAATTTCTATATAAGAAGCAGATTTTGGTGATTTATAGCGTTCTCTTATAGCGAGGTTCCAGTGTAGTTGATCATGAGAAGTTTTAATAGAGAAATATTTAACTTAAATTAAGAAATGCACACAAAGAATACATACGTATTGCTTCTAAATTATTACTTTATCATCATTTGGTCATGTATCAAGGCACGGAATTTGGATAATTATCCCGGAAAATTAGACCCATCGTGAAAATTGGCTAACGTTTGATTTTGATGTGCATGAGTCGAAAATATTTTAAAGAAAAAGTATTAAATCCGCTTACAATTAGAATCAAAATGAACTATGTTAACCATATGTTGTTAGATTTAATATACACCGGACTCTCGCTATAGGAGATCTCCATATAAGAGAACTCTCTCTGTAAGAGATCCTTTGGGCCCGCATATCATACATAGTTATATTCATACTAGCTCTCTCTTTATAAGAGAATTCCTATTTAAGAGACTGATTTTGGTGTTCTATAGCGTTCTCTTATAGCGAGAGTTCAGTGTAATTAACAATTTATCGATATAAATTGAGAATTCAACTAAAAAAATTTCATTTTATAAAAATTTTAATAATATCAAAATTCATTAAAATTCGATGCATAATTAGGATCAAGTCATCATGTACACAGAAGATCTCCATATAAGAGAACTCTCTGTAAGGGATCCTTTTTGCGCGCATATCATACATGGTTATATGCATACTAGCTCTCTCTTTATAAGAGAATTCCTATATAAGAGACTGATTTTGGTGATTTATAGCGTTCTCTTATAGCGAGAGTTTAGTGTTAGTGCTGGTTCTTCTGTCTCACTTAACAATTAAAAGGTACAAATAAAGAAAACAATTATATTGTTGCTAATAATGCACAATGGAGAAGTAAAAGTTGACCCTGATTTTAAACCGGAACATGACCCCAAACATTAATTTCTGTATTAGTCTACAAAAAGGGAATTCGCGAGCGAACGTTGTAAGCTGGATGTCATTGCCGGAATTTACTGTCAAAGCATGGCGTCCTGGCTGATACTTCTTACCGCGGTTTCGGTGTTTCACTTGGTTGCCGGGCAAAAACTTTTAGAAAAAAGGTAAACAATTACAATTTTTAAATTTAGTTTTGTAATTTAACCTTTTTGATTAATTGCACAATACAATTTGAAAGTGCAAATAATGAAATTTAAAAAAAGTGCTTTGAACAATCTAAAGTGAAAAATTTATAGCAAATTCTCATTTTAAGAATCTAACTTAGGAGAGTAATTCCCTATAAAAACGTATTGATCATGCAAATATTGTAATGACTTCACAGCGAGCTCCCGGAAACAAAACTAGAGGAATCGAAGTTTCAATTCTCTTTATCTAAAAAAGGAATCGATGCCGACACAATTGTAATTAAATGGCCGGTTTTCCTTCCTATGAAAATTCAAAATCATGGCAGGACCAGTATTCACCACAAGCCCACTTTCGTGAATAAGGGATCGTTAAAATTGAAAACTCCCCTGGCGGAATCTCCAATTTCCATTTACAGGTTTAATTTTTGTGAAATTACATTACAAATTAGTTAACATTTATTATTTATTTTATTATTTTATCATTTGTTTTATTTATTTATTTTATTATTTATTTATTATATTATTTATTTATTATATTATTTATTTCTTATTCTTATTGGATATTCTAGAATATAAAGAACTAGACTTACAAATATTTTCTTTAAGAAATCAAAGAAAAATTAAAACGGGGGAAAAGATAAATTACCTCAAAAATGGCCACTTCAGCTTTAGTTCTCTCCCTGCGCTCCATGCTTTTTGTCCAGTGAATGAATGTTAGCCAATGTTACTCAATGTTACGCTAATGTAATAATGGTTCTCCCCTGATTGCACAGTAAAACAAGGAAATTTTTTGGTGAGCAAAACGAAAGATTGCGGAAAAAATCACTATGCTCGCTTTACTAATGTACAACGTGTTAAAAACAATTTTTTGTGCTTCACACTTGTTCTTCTTCTGGTTTCCCTATTAATTCTTCCACCGCACTCCTCCACCTTTTCGTAGAAATAAATCCTTCAGAAAAACCAGATTAACCTTCGTCCTACCCAACCAACAATGTAGTTGGGACTGCCGGAATGTAAGGAAATGGCTTGACTAATCGTGCACACATACCTATATATATTCGATTTAATAATCCATGTGTGTAAGTGTGTATAGTTTATAGAAGTTACACTCGAACAGATGTTTTGCCGGTCCAGCCAGTTTTCTTGTTCGCAGGTACATATGCCACTATGTTTCTCTTCAAGGCATTTCTGCGTATAAAAAATATATTAATTCTGGGTACATATGCAAAAAACTTGTATGTTTACGTTCCACTTCAGACATAAAGATGTAATATACTATATAATACTTGTTCTTCACTTAAACGTTTTTTATTTATTTTAAATTTTGTTCTACTGAATTCTGTTCTACTCAATTTTATTCTACTCAATTTTGTCCTAGTGAAATTAATTTTTATTCTTTTTATTTTTACAGTTTGTTTTGTTCCATTTTTTATTTATATTAAATTTTTAATTTTATTAATGTTTCGTATTTTATTTGCATTTATTCTTAAGAAACTACTTTTTAATTTTGTGTTTATTTTTATTGCTTGTATTTATTTTGTATTTATTATTAATTATTTATAACTTTGTTCTTATTTTGTTTTTGTTTGCATTTATTAATCATTTGATTGTAACGTTGTATTAATTTTGTATAAATTTGTATTTCATTTGTATTCAATTTGTATTTAATAATTGTTGCTTTAATTTCGTATTTAATTTGCATTAATTTTGATTTAATTTCGTATTTAATTTGTTTTAATTTTGTTTTAATTTTTTATTTAATTTGTTAATTTTGTTTAAATTTTTTATTTAATTTGTTACTTTTGTTTTAATTTTTTATTTAATTTGTATTAATTTTGTTTTACTTTTTTTAAATTTGTATTAATTTTGTATTACTTTTTTTTAATTTGTATTAATTTTGTTTTACTTTTTTTTAATTTGTATTAATTTTGTTTTACTTTTTTTTAATTTGTATTAATTTT
>JAQGAK010002582.1:0-19443 GCA_034696945.1 Lipothrix lubbocki
CTGGGGTGAGCCAGCAATTTTTAATGCTGCTGCTTGTTGCAGACACTCTAACCCCGCGGCTGTCGGAGGGCCGCTTTGCATGCCTATATTGAAGCAGACATACATATTATGTATTATCTAACTTAATTTCCCCAGTGTTTCCAAAATTCAAAAAACTCATCATGATTTTTTATTTAAAACTCATATGGTATTTTGTGCTATGCTATAAAAGGGATATACAATTACTATGACGATATTTGTCTTCTTCCCTGTGTAATAACAACAGTCCGTGAGAAAAATAAGTTCAAACTCATCTGTTGCTTGTTGTTCATTCTTGATAATCAAAATTTGATAGAGGTGCAACTTATTTACGTATTTGGTAATAACTTCATTATTTCCACAGAAATCCCCATTTCTAGCGGCTAACTATTTAATTCCTTTTCCTCAGTTGTAGGGAGCATATAAGCATTGCATAACTATCCAGACAATTTTTTATATTTTCATATATGAGAAAATGCTCAAGGAGAATTTTGTATAATATAATATATTGTTATATTTATATTGCATATGAATTCATGCATGTGCATAATATGCAATATCGTCGTACCAATTTTCCTATAAAGAACTTGTGTTTTATTACAAAATTGCAATAAGGCATATAATCTACATATGCTATACGTAAATAGGCAATTTTAAATTACAAACCCGCTGCCTACATTACCGTTATCAATTTAAATTCAAATATTTACCGTGAATCTTGATTAGCACATAGTCACCCTTTATAGTTTCACAATGAAAAACCCATGGGCACCAAATTACTGAATTTACTGTATTTCTCAATATCTCAAATATGATCTTCACGATATAGACTGTCGGCGGTGTGGTGGCCACTGTTTTAATTCCAAAAGCATCCTCTGCTGCTGTTTAATCATCCGCACGTTGTACAATTTATAATTCCTGTATTTACAATTTGGCATTTGTACTGCCCGCATTTACCTACATACTTAGGTACTTATATATTTTAGTTAATATTGCACCGAGCCACTAACTCTTCCTACAATTTCGTTATAGAGTCTTGTTGCAATCTAATTTAACGTTAAGCAAAATTGAATTAAAAAGATTGACTTTAATTGTGGTGACGACAGCTATGCAGCCGCAGCGGCGACAGCAGGAGAGATGATTATGTCATAGTATATTGCAATTACTTGTTATTTTTGTTGTTCATCTTGTGTAGCTTTTGAGCAGGAACAGCTTAAAGTTGTTGTCTTTTACATAAAAGCGAAGGTGTTCTACATGAGTAGTATAATACAGCGGTTAAAAATTGAAGACGTCAGATGTCAGATTGAATTACTATTTGAAATTGCTATTTTCCTTGGTATTTAAATACTTGTGTCATCAGCAGCAGAACAGGTGTAGTATTTCAAGTTATTTATCAGCAAATGCTGTGAACTCTTACTTGTTGTTGGCGATTAAAAGTTTCTAATAATATATCATCGTTGAAGAGGCAAATATAACCATCCGCACAGTTGCTAGAATGACAAGGATTAAAAGATATTTCACAAACTTCCGAATGCTAAACTGACGAGGTCGTTTAAAAGCCTGGCATTTATTTACATTGTTAGTACAGTGTATATTCGGCAAGCCAAATGCCACTCCTGCTGGAAAACTGTTGATTCTTGGATCTAAAAGAAAGGAAAAATATTCCAGTTTATAGTGCATATGCATCTGGGCCATGTTAAATAAACGAGATCGTAATTTTTGCGTTCCAAAAAATATAATATTCGGAAGGTGTAGTAAGTTATAACTCATTTTAGCAACCGTGGAGATAATTCTATTTGCTCCTTCAACGACAACTTATTTAAAGAAATTAGTATTTCACGAATGAACTCACAGTCGCTCACTTTTAAATTGAGTAATACTAATTTTACACAAAAACTCAAGTTGTTTGCTGAGACCTTGAACTTATTATTGCAAGTAATTACTAAAAAGTTTAAAATAATACTTCAGGGGCCAAAAGTTTTTTTGGCTTGTATATTATATATGCACATATATTACATACAACATTACCTCGGTAAAGGTATATTGGATATCAACTACCCTACCGCAACGTATATTAAGTCTATCTCTCATCTCATGTAAACATAAAGTTGCGTAAATAATTATTATATATTAGATTTCTGCTTACAAAAGCAATTGTGGTGATATTACTACTACTTTCGCTGTATGATTATGCTTATATAAATACACACGCTAAATGCTTCCATAATTATGTAAATGCCGAGGATCACTAACTCTTAAATTAAGTATAATATGCAGTTGCTTGTCCAAGCATATAACAGATGACGCATGGCAGTCTAAAAGCAAAGCTGTTAGGGTAGATTTATTGACAATATAATTACTTAACTCTTGTTGGACTGTTGGTCATGGAACTAAATTTTAATTTTACACCACTACATACACATGTATTACAAGTCTTTTCGCAAGAAAAATGGTAAAGCAATAATTAACTCGATGTCTGTCTATGTAGTAAAGGCAATGAAATTAGTGCCGTGTTTGTAGTTTAACCTGATCAAGAACACTATGAATTACATGTTATTAGTGGTGTCGCTCTGTTCCTCTCTGTGGTTTCAGAAGACAATGAGTATGTCATACAGTGTATATAGATTAGCTAAGTATTTAGCCGTTTTTACAGCGTTATTGGTTTGTAGTGCAATTATGTGTCGAATGTACCCTTTAATGGCTTGGAGTTGCTAAATGCTCATTTTTACGTTTTCTAGAACCAGCCGAGAAAATATAATTTTTTGTAAATGAGAATCTTTATATAATTTTGCCGTAGCTCTTAAACATTTTTGCATTTAGGAACGCTGCAGATATGTATAGATTATAGTATAGCATGGTATAGTAAAATATAGTATAGTACATAAGGATATAGAGTTATACTTATAGTTTATTACACATTTATATGAATTCAGAGAAGGGCTACTTGCAACACTTGGATTCCTGTCCTTTCCGCCACACACCACTACATACTTTAAACGCAATCAGGCGCTTGTATATGACACAGTGTGACTGTCTGTGTACGCGTTCTTAATAAAATTCATGTTGTTGCTGTTGTTACACTCCTGGTTGTGTGGCATGCAATCCTTCATTGCCAACCGTACCAATTACCTCAGAGTTTTAAAAAGTAACAACAACATGCATTTTTCATTATATTATTGAGATGACCGTATCACACAACTGCACTTACTAAATACTGGTAGCAATATCATGTGCAAGGACTTACTTACCATTTGAGTATGTCATACAAGTACGAATTTTAAGGCATACCTTTACTTCTACACTAGTTTGTATCTATATGTAAATCTGTATGATTGCAATTTATTGTCTATATCGACACACATATATTAAAGGATATAGATTGGAAAAACCACGTCTTTGTCATGCTCTGCATACACGTTCATAAGAAATACATACACAGTCGTATAAGTAATGCATTACACGTTTATAAGTAATAATAACACGTGGAAAATGTTGAAATGACTAGAAAACGCTTCACTTTTTCACCTTTTTACAACATGGCGACATATATGTATTCTGCTGCCCTCAACTTTTCATTTCCCAATTGACTTGACCTCGAGGCTTGAGACCTATAATTCTGCTCCAAGTTATATTGTGAATCTGTCAAAATAGCATCTTAAACAGTGCAAGGCACTCCTATTCCTGTGTCTATATAGTAGTTCCAGGGGAATGATTATATTACTTTTAGTATTCTCATAGTTTAGTCAGCGATTTAACAATATAGTTGTCTTATGTGTGAAGCTACTGATATTATTACCTGCCAATAATATAAGATACGGATCAAGCCAATATTGCACATACCAACTGGAAAATCATTGACTTGAATTAAAAATGTCAATTTAAAAGCCTGATTCCAATTCTGCAATAATCAAAGTTTTTCGTTGTTACAAATTTGTTTAATTTAAGTACATACATACCTGTCCATGCTTTTATCATGACAATATATCGACATTGCAAGAACTTCCACCTCTAAACTGACCTCAACTTTTTCCTTAAAACTCACCACACACACAGCAATGTCTGATTAATATTGTTTGCACTTTGGTTCGCGTTTGTAGGATTGTCAGTACATATATCCCAACTACTTGTAAGTATAATCATTATCACTATATACAAGTATAATATGTATGTATCCACATGTTACATAATGAGTAAATGTTGAAGATCACCTTTAATCATTTTCTGAGGTTTCCCTTAAAGTATATAAAGTAGATGTTTTATATGCTCCTTATTTGCATAGATGCTGCTACTCCACAAGTTGTAATTAATAAATGTTTTAAGTAAAAACGGTTCAATGCTGTAAAATGGTACTTTGGCCTGATATTAAAAAATGCTGAAATACCACTTTTAAGTAGCTGTATATATAAGTATAATTATGGATACTGTAGAAATGAGGAATTTGACGTTGAAATGAGTTGATTAGTGACGCAAATGATGAAAGTATTTCCATGGTTTTTGGTTTTCTCGGTTTGTTTTTATGTCAGTCACTTAGCACTTCTGTGTTGAGTTGTACTTTGTTCTACAGATAGGATTCGTATTATTGTTAGGAGCGTTACATTCGAGGAAGCTATAACATGAGTTGCTAAGTGCACGCAATTGGGGAATTTATTGGTTTTTCTGGTCAGTAAACTTGATGGGTTGGAAGATCGAGTGCTTTGCATGTAATTTTGAGGCTGATCCGTTCCTATACATTTCAACGCTTGTAAATACCAATGGTAAATGCCAATACCTATACATTCCAATGTTTAAAAACGGTTGTATGCATAAAACGTTTTTTCTTTAACGTCTCATATGCTTCACACAAAATATCTATAAAAAATCATTTCCAATCAATCCTGGTTTATCTATATCAAAAGTATAGGAAATAGTGTAAAGTACATGTTAAATGAGGGTACGGGATTTTAAGTGATATGTTGAGCACATGTATAACTATGAAAGAATATTTTTAAGGTAAAGTTTCAAATTGCTACCGGCGGCTGTGCACGATGTGCTGTGTACTTATCTATATCGGTGGAGAAGAGTGATTTGAAAAGCCGTTGGAAAGTGTTCCTGATTTTGCTACCTCGTCAACTCGTCATCTGTTTAGTGTTTTTAACTTGGATTACCTTGTTGTCACGGCTTTGCGCTTTGTCATGAACTTCTCGTCTATGTTTTAGCGTCGGGTTGTTCGTAGACATACAGTTGCAGCTTTTATTCTTTTTAGCAATTAGATCGCTGGCGATGTTAATCAATTGCCGTTCTCCATGATTTGCCACCTTGATAGTGCCGGGAAGATGGATTTGAAATGGAAGGTTCAGAGTCATTATATGAGATGACGGTTTCGTGATAGAAGTAGATTTGTAAGCGTTATACTTGTGTGCATAACGCTACATACATATATTGGTATGTATTTTATATTGAACGTGCACCATGTTACAAGGCAGGTAACATAATGCTGTTTAATGTAAGTACTTATATTCTAACTCTTTAAAAATTCTTTTTGATTATCGATGCCGAGTTGAACTGTAGATTATGTCGTGCGTTGCCACAAGGAAGTCCATTTAAGATTAAATATAGTGGGAGGTACAGAAGCATATAGTTTCTTTTGATATTGTTTTGTCCTGGGGAATGCTAAAAGTTTTTCTAATCCTGCCTTTTTGTTTGAGTAATAATAATTTATTGTAGTGATGTTCTTGTACAAATAACGTCATCATCTTTTGTATTTCCCCGTGCATGGAGAAGATTCCATGTTGCAAAATCTCTATGAGAAAACCTGCATTAATGTTAGTAATAATACATTTATTTCTTTTACGTCCAGCAGCCACATCGTCAGGTTTAAAAGGTGTAAAATCAGGGGAGTAAGCCTTCTCCTGTGCAAGAAATGCATACTAATGGCGATACTTAAGTATCTACGTGTGCAGTAAGTATGTACAGACGTGTGTGAGCAAGTTTTTCCCTTGATTTGCGTTCAAGTTTGCCATTAAAAAAATATGAAATATACCCAGATGATGTATGCGTATGCAATTGTAATAGTAATAAGTTTTAGTCTGGTGGCATTGCCTCAAGTGCAGTGAATACTGTGTATGTAGTATAATGTTTACTGTATGTTTCATCTCCAGCATGTTGATATTGCGGTAATATCGAACAATATGTATGTATCAAACTTATTGTGCTTTCATCTTTATATTATTGTGTGTAGCCTGAGTACACAGCAAATTACACGTTTTTGCTTGAGAATGTGGCAATAATGCCTGTGAATGATTACCTTCATCGTCATCATCAACATCGTTATGGGATCACATGGGACTAGCAAAATGGAATGAAACAGAAAATTTTAATGTAAAGCAGTGCTTTAAAAGTACGTGATTATCTATATAGAATTCACTGTTCATGTTATACGCACATGCATATGTATGTATGCACTGCGCTACACATCATCTGTTAGCAGTTTAATCCCATCGACCAGACTTTTCCTTCAATTCATTCATATTATCTCTCTATCCCAATTGTCATTATAGTGCTGCTGGTGGTCGTGGTGAATGTCACAAATTCACATCTCCCAATCACACACATATAGACAATATTGTACACTAACCCTGTCTTGCATTTGCACGCATAGTTTTTTCATTTCTTGTCTTATATTCTCAGTGGATAAATTTTTTATCAAAGAGTATAGAGGAGCAGCATATAGAACAAAGATTGCAAGTACTATTTTGTCTCATTTTCCATCTCGCAACAGTTTAACCCTCTGAGGTCTTTTGTCAATGGTTTGTTCAAGAGATCCTACAACATAACTGACAATAAGGTTAAAGCAACAAGTGTCATCAACGACCGACTGAGATTTGTGGAAAGTGACGGCTCAAGTGTTGTCGTGTAGAAGTATAAAAACTCAAAGTGAACATCAATCTACTTCCAATAAGTATATCTCGACATTATATATACAGCACATGCATGGTAACTCCAAGAAATAAGAATACGTTACATTAAAACTCAGTATATTTAGTATTGGAACTTACATTACTACTACTATAGCACAACGATATAAGTTTTTCATTTCTACCAACTTAAGTGTCTATACATCGATAGCGAAAAACTTCGAAAAAATAGTAATATAGCTTCGTTTTCTGTGCTAGTTCCTTATATAGATACAGCAGCAGGCCTTAGTTGTTTTTGGAAAGGGTCATTCATGAGCGTTAGGAGGGTGCCTTAATTCCTTAAAGGCGGATGGAAAGTGACTCATCAAATATTTATATGAGTTTCTAGCACTTACCTTATATTATTGTTGTAGACTTTATGGTATATGCATATTTAGAAAATAAAATGTGTCGTTTTGTGTACTAATATAACATACATATACAAATTATAATAGGTATGTAAATGTAGTGTATAAAAATGTTTAGGAAGGTAGACAAGTAAGAATTTAGAATATAATATCGTTGTCGTCGTCGTCACCTTTTCCCCAGAAAGTTACGTATTTTACTTACTACACTTACTTATAAGTATACAAAATAATGTACACAAGGCACACCTGATGGCTTTCCGTCAACCAGAGTTTTTCCACCCCAATCCTCCGCTTCTTTATACGTATCTACGTATGTAATTATGTACGGAAAATAATAGAGCGTAGCTTATGTGCATAGGTTAAGAGTTTGTATTGTCAGTATAAGACACAAATGTGCTCTGCTATTTTTACACCGTGGATTTGAAGACTGTCAAGTACATAATTGCTCCGGTTCTCCCTCTCTTTACCATTCCTATTATATCCCTTTTGAAAATCTATGTTAAGCATCAGCAGGCTGACAATATAATAATAGAAGCAGAACCTAACATAGAGCAGTAGCAGGTTATAAGATATACATATATTTAAGTTTTGCAGGAAAGATAGGTATACAGTATGTAGTAAATATATAATATGAAAATGTCCGGAACTAAAATAAACATGAAATTTTACATATAGAAGCTCACTCTTGTTGCATAGTTCAATGCTACGTACATTGTCCCTTCGATAGTTTTGTTTTATGCAGATAATGCTCTTCTCTTGTCGATGTACATGAAAAGTATAACATTGTTGTATATGTGAGGTTAATATTCTTGAAGCAAATTATATAGGTATACTGATACTCCATATACATATAGATTGTCCTGTGCGTATATAGGTACCTATGTATGTATAATTATTCTATGTACATATAGCTATTAATTGCATATTGTTGCCTTCTTTTTTTCGTTTTATTGTGTATTTGTTATTCAGAGATTAAGTCCTCGGTGGTTGTGATTTATAAATACATAAAAAGTGATGCATGTACGTGCATAATGCTTATATAGGATATATAGTTTGTATGATAGTCAAGTCACATCCTGCTGCTACTGCTCCTGTCAATAGTTAAAAGTCTATTACGTATAGATCTTTTTCTAATGTTTTTGTCCAAGTGCATAAACATACATATGTATATACAAATGTCTATATATATACGTATGAACTACATATCTGTAGCTATATAGTTCATGTCAGTTTCTTTTGCGTCAAAAGGCAGACTGCTTAATGTTCCTTTAGTGAATATAAGAAACGCAAAGTGATGGTGAAAAACTTAAGACTTTAAAAGCGACTGTTGCACTTTTTTCCTCTCTTTGGCTTTATCATCATCTCACATTCACGTATCTATATAGACATAGACATACAACTGCTGCTTGATGCTGTTCCTTCTTATTGCCTTCCTTTTCTTGTTGAATGGTGGTGGTGGTGACCAGAGGAGCAGAGTTGTGTTGTTTGTTGCACATTACTGACGATATAGTCCTTTTGGTTTTTACATACAATACACTTTTGAGATTTTGTACGGAGCACGTTACTTTTCCCCCTTCAGTCGTCTTGCTGAACACTCTCAACAACGACGACCACAGGGAGATTTTTAGCGTTCTACTAGAATATTTTAATTTGTTATTATTTAGAATTTTTATTTTATAACTACTATTAATATTTACTTTCCAATGGTTCCATTGTTTGTAATTATTTTAACTTGACTTTGTTTACAATATATTGTATTTACCCATATAGCATTATTATTACCCATAGGACTATATTGAACTATGTGTTTAAGTTCAGAGAGAATGGAGGTCCGAAGTAAACGTCTCCATATTTTGGAGGGCTAACGTTTTTTGACTTAATATTTTTACGAAAAACGATTTTAAAAATTGGATTCAAAGTGCGACACGACTGAACTGAGAAATAATAATAACAGTATAAGAGTGCATGATCATACAGCGGTAGACCGGATCAGTCAATATTAGTGCTACTGTATTAAGCCCACTGCTGTCGATGTTGTTACAAGTTGCAACATAACGTGAGATTTGTAATAACAACAACTTCTTTACTTGTTTTCTTGAGTGTGGCTATCCTTAAAGTGGTGCGCCTTGAGAAATATGTTGCGACTCAATAAACCCTTGCCACCTTATCGGCTGAATAAAAAGGTTTTCGAAGATCTTCAAGGTATTTCCATTATACTTCCTCTATAATAAATAATATAATAATAATTATATCAATATGATATTGCTACAGTCTCTTGGGTTTCCCTGCGGTTATTGACAACTTGGAAATTATTTTTGTAATTATGTATCCGCATTTTTTAATAACGTGTATTTATCTTTACCTCACACTGTGTAGACTGTTGACGTTGACGACAGCGGAAACGATAAATGTATTTAAAAAAGACATACAATTTGATAAAACAGCCTCGTACACACTATGTACATAAGCTAAACCAGTGTCAAAGTCAGCGTTGCATGCGTAATTAGTAGCTGCAAAAGGGTGCAGAGGTTATGGGAATGAAACTAACTACCAGTTTTAAATTATTTAATGATGTGAAAAATTCACCCGCGAGAGGTGTAAAGATAAATTGCAACTCCCAAGAGACGAGAATTGATATTGAGGGTGGCTCTATATAGTTATTATCATTACCCGTTGTTGCTTCATAAATCATTTAATGATTAGTATACAGAGCACATAGGATGTGACTCTTTTTAACATACAAAAGGTGATAGAATTCAAAATAAATACATATAAAAATCATGAATTTATTCATATAAATTTTATTCTTCATATGTCAACATTGTCAATGATGGTAATAAGGTTTGCTATACCTACCAGAAATGATAAAACAATACTGTTTTTATATCCAGGAGTGGTATTTACGATGATAACGACAAAGTTTTTAAATGTGATCATTATTATAAACAATAAGTTTATACAGCAGCATTGCCATACAATGACGTAAAATGGTAAAAATTTTAAAGAAAAAATACTGTAAGGATTGCAAAGTGTCAGGCAGTTCAAGCTGCTGTAGGCCATTTTCATGTGTATACGAGCGTACGATGAAATATTTTGCTCGTGTATAAATTCATATTAGGTGTTTATACTAGAAGCAACTGTTAAAATTCTTTGACATTGTTAACTACAATGATTTAACAACTCATTGTGTACACGCAGAGTGTACAGTAGTATGTGTGCAAGTAGACTGTATTGCATACACACTCTCGACGTTACTGTCCACATTACATGTACTTATTGTTTTTAAAATTGCAAATATTTTGTAAGCAGCCTTGAATTATTTATTAAAAAGAAGTACTATGTGTGTTGGCTTGTCATGTCATGCTGCAGTTATATGGTACTAATAACACTGTTATACAGCAATCTACAGCACTACAACTTGTACTTACGCTTAATTTAACCATTAAATTTACGGTTAGCATTGGCACTATAGTCGTCAGTCGTAGTGTTTTTGTTTTTCCACTGCTGTTATTGTGACTATATGTTATATTATAGTTACATCTAGTATCTGTATAATATGACTTATTGCTAAATTTAAAAAAAATCAAAATATTCTCTATTATATTCTTTTTTAACTTTCCTAATGAGTTGGCACTTTGCTTTATTTTGACTGGCTCCGCTTATTTATCAATCGAGATTCAGGATGTATATGTGTGCAACAAGTCGATCAGCGCCTATTTTCTTCCCGGTGTATCCGTATGTGTGTCTTTATATGTATCTGAATATATGCATTTTGTTTATGTTGGAGTCTCAAATCTCAATAGTATTATGATTATATATAGTTCAACTACATTGTCACACTACGATGTTGGCTTCATTCATGGAAATATACGAACTTGGCTGAAGGACAAGAAAGTACATTAGTGTAAAAAGGTGGAATGTGATCCTGCGGTTAGATAGCTTTGAAGAACACGGTTTTTGACCGGGAATGCTATTATATGTGTAACTAGTACTACTAATTTTTCCATGTAGTGCAAATACCTTGAGATGATTGCGTTGCATAGTATATGGATGACATTGCGTGGCTTTTTATTAGTTCCGCTTTTGCTTCAACAAAACACGTTGATGTTGTAACTTATATCACATTATCACCCGGGTTCAAAATCCCCACACGTGGTTTCACTTAACCTAGTTACAGGACAGAGACATTGCATTGTTCAGAAGCACAGTAGTCGTGAATTGAACGAGACTTGTCACAGGTGTGTGTCGTACAACAAGTGACATGAGGAATTAACCGGCTTGTTAAACGTACAAGAAATTTTCTATGTGTACTATAGAAGAAGAAATTTGCTGCTAGCTTTTTAAAGAAAAGTTTGTTGTTTGTTTTGAAAATATTTAATTAACTACTAGCTACTTAAGCGAGAGGCGTCTGTTTTCAAAACAAATTTCAAAACAAGAAATTATAGCTGCTAGCTTTTTACACAACAATAAGAAATTACCTGGCTTTTATATTAAAGATTTAACAGGATTTTTATACCTCATTAATAAAAAGCTTTTTAGTAAAAAGGCTTCAATAATAAATTAAAAAGCTTGAAATTTTAGTAGACTTTAAATTAAAATGCAAGAGAGCCACAGGCTTTTAATAGCGCGAGAAAATAAACACAAAACCACTGACATTTAATTAAACGAGAACTTATAAAGACAATATAAATTAACTGGATTTTAATAAACCAAGAAATTAAACAATAAATCAACCGGTTTTTAAAGCATGAATTAACCGGCTTCACAAAACGAATATTAGCCGGTTTTTAACTAAACAATTTGCCATAATACCTCTCGCTCATCTTAAAAGCATTATATCGTCATGGGTGAGTAAGGAGTTTCTGATGCGGAAAAAGGTGAGCATGTAAAGTATGCAGACACTGACTCATCGAATCATCTCTCAGCAAAGGTGTGTTTTACTATTCTACCAGTAATAATTGATATAATTTGACTTGATTTGATTATTTATTGGGTTCATCCCGCATAGGCGTTGCTAAACACAGGGATTTTCCGACCTACAAGCCGGTTTATATTGCTTATACATATGTAAAATATAGGGAAACTTCACTGCTGCTGAGTTCGAAAACTAGCATTTGCAGCAATGCAAAACAATTTAGTTACAGAACAATAAAAAAATAAGCAAAGCCTATAAAGTAGTTTTCCAAACTTGTTCATATCATCCTCACTTCTATATTCTGTTTGTTTTTTGCTTATATTATCATTACTTTTTGGAAGAACAAGTAGATATCGAATTGAACCTGTATACAAACTTATACATATGTATAGAATTTTTGTGACACAGACAGACAATATTGATTTAAAGTGGTTTCGAAGATGTGGATCGGCATTTACTTAACACTTGATTGGACAAGTCAAGTTGTGACTGACCCTTGAAAAAAGATTTTTAGAAGGATGAACAAGTTGCAATTAATTAGTTGGAATGTTTTTTCTTCTTCTTCTTCATCTTTTTTTGCCTGACTTCCGGCAAGTTTTTCCTTAACTTCATCTTAGTATATAGTTTAGTCTATCTATCTGCATTCGTGTCAATCTTCTCAATAAAATAAAGCTATACCATCGCATGTTTGGACAGCCTACAACTGTCTGTCTGTACCCCATCGATCCTCCTGCTGTCCACTTTCCAAATAAGCGTGGATTTAATGTCTTGAGCCTAATTGTACTGAACATGTTACTTTCAGCTTCTGTGTAATGTTTAACAAGGCGAGTAATCAGCAATAATCTCATACGTGTATAGTTGTATACTATAGGGTTACCATTAGATTACTACAAGATTTTTGGTTTTTGGTGACGGGCAAGTACAAGTGCAACAAGAGTTCGTGCTAGAATTAATTAATTTTGACGAATACTGTACAAGATGGTTGAAAAGTTCGATACCTTCGAGGTTATCTGTTACATTGCTTAGATATAAAGGTGATGTCTATATTGCTAGATTTGCACAAAAACTTCTTATAAATGATGATGGGTGTGTATGAATGGATGATATTGTTTGAAGGTAGATCAGTCATAGGGAATAAATGGAGTGTGGTTAATATGAATATATGCTTAATACAGCAGTGAATATATTATATATGTGTTTAACAGTAAATACCTCGTAGTAATATTTAGGTGACAAGACCATTGCGGATTGTTAGACAGAAGAAAGTAGTTTTGACGACTGATTTGAGGATTTGCAGCAATGACATTGGTCGTTGTTTTTATATCTTGAGCATGCATCTGTCTGTACATCTGTATAATGTATGTAGTTTTGTATGTATTAGCTAAGTAGAGAAAGGCAGCGAAAAGTAAATTGCAGTATTCTCATTATTATTTGTATTGTTGTATTCCATCTTATTACAATCAAAACTCCCAAACTACGTTGTATTGATCGACAACAACACAAGAATGGATGAGTATGAATGCTGATGATGAGCTTATATTCCTTCCATTTTCTTACCACCACTCTTCTTGATCATTGTCAGCTTCACCTTCCTTAATCGATTTTCACGTTTCCAAGCTGTCGATATCACTGCCATGATCAGATCATAAATTTTTATTTAAATTCCTTACTCATATAGGTATATGCCAAAGTGTATTTATATTATCTGATACACTGATGCTAAGTATTTTATTTCCATGTCTGTAAATTGTAATATATACATAAAATGTCCATTTGTATGTGTAATATATAGAATTACCATGTCTATACAATCATTTTTATATGGGCTTGATGCATACAAGATAGACTAATGCAGGTATTTAATATGCAAATGGAAATAAGATACCTCCACAAGGCTCAAACTATGTATATAATATGAACACTGTCGGTTTTTCATATACGACAACAATATAAGTAGATACCTATGGGTCTTTATAGTAGACGCATTAATTTGGAATTATCAATTGCCCTGAATTTTCATCCTGAGCTGATTGTTACGACTCCCAAAAGCTCGATCACGAACGAGCCATCATAGTATAGTATTTGTACTTAAATGAAACCATCTCACCAAAGTGTGAGTTTTCTTTGACCGCAGTGAATATTAAACTCTCCTGAGTATCTGCACCTTCTCTTTTGTGCAAATTATAAAAAATGAGGATCGGATTAAACGTACAACAGTATGAAAGTACAGTATGTACCATATCGCAGTATTATGTTTGTATGGAAAATAGCACACATGTAGACTTATAAGAATGCAGAATACCTTCTAAAAGAGTCAAGAAGTGCTGGGAATGCAAAGGGTATTTATTAGACTTACAATGTATGCACACATATAAACAAGGCGTAGGTATGTATAATGTGTACATGCAGATGAGAGTAAATAAAGCGTTTTCTCCTTGAAATACTTCACACTTACATGTTGCACGCATTCAAAAGGGATTAAATTGCATTGCAATATATCCCAAAACCTAAAACCGTAATATGTGGGTGAAATCGTCTCTCACTCCGCATCATTCATCTTTGAACTCAAAGAATTTCTTCGCAAAACATCTTTGAATTTTTTTATTTAGTTGGGTTTGTTATATTTAATGCCGATATAATATGTCATGTAAGTTTATAAGTATATGCAAAAATGATGAAAGCAAAAATATTGAAACCAAAATCATATTGATTTCCGTTCGTCATAATGCACGTTTCACACTGGTTTCATTAATATTGCGAATTTGTTTGTGGTATAGTAAAGTTTTTGATAATACATATATCTACATATTATTGCAAACTTTTTGTGTTATAATATCGTTAACATTTCTCTGGTATAATAATCAATAAGGATAATCAAACATAAGTTTCTCTGAAATATAAACATTGTAATTAACGTGATAAATTCTTTACTTTTGAACAGACTTACAAGTAGCGGCGGAACTAGGGCGAACCCTGTTGGAACGAAATGAGGAGCTGGAAAACGATGTGAAGTCTCAACAAGCCATCATTGATGACCAAGCGCAGGAAATTGAGGTAACTATCTAAAATGAAATCAATTTTTAGGACCGTTGTCAATAACTTAAATAATGATAAGTACATATATATAGTAATAGATATATAAAATAACTATAAAATATATTTCAATTCTCCAAACCACCTGCAATGGATTGCACACATAGCCTATATGTATGTATATACACTATTAATTTAATGTAATGAATCAAATATTATCACTCCCACTCCCTCATATTTCCTAATGCAATAACTTAGCAATCTTCAAAATCATATTCATGATCACTCCGGGTAACTTTTATTCTTGATAATAGTTAGTTCCTTATATCTGATGATCAGAATCTCAGACAATAATTCTCAGACAATTATTGAATCTCCTACAACATCTTCCATCTTAGTCGATATCGTATACATTAAGAACTCCATGGTCTTTTATTTAATTTTTTTTATCCCAGCATCATCTTCTTTGGCTTACATAGCAAAATAGCAATATCGTCAAGTTATTGGTGATAAATACAATGGTGGAGACATATAAATGAATTTCCTGTTGTTGTTGTTCTTATTATTGTTGGTAGTGCTGGTGGTAGTGCAATTGTGCAGTGATGGTGATCTTGCCGTCATCGTTATTATGATTATTGCCATGTTATTATTGTTGTGATCAATGCAATAAAATGCGTGCACACTCACTTGAGTCACATGTAATAATTTTAGTACCCTGAGGATTTTAGCAGCAGCAGCAGTCATTTTTGAATTGATTTGATCTTCTTTTATATTATTACCTATTTAATATCGACTATACTATATAGTGTAATCCTTTACAAATAAGCTTACAAGTATAGTTATATGGTTCATCAAACCCTCAAGTTATTACTTATTATAATAGTGTGCGTATAGTTTTACTTTTGCATCCAAAGTACAACCATTACCATAAAATCCAATGGCCCTAAATTGTAACTTTTCCCCTCTAATCTTTATGTGTACCTCACTACATCTTATATTTTGTATACTTTTCGCTAACGAATCTAATCCTTTTTTGTAGTACAGTAATCATGGCTTGAATTTTTTTAATCCAAAGGGTACATTGGTATGTAGATTCAGTATCTATACACGTTCATAATACCTAATACCTATATCTATGCATATTTCGTTAAGATAGGCACATCCTTTGAGTATTGGAATATGCACGTTTGCTACTAATCTGTAAACTTTGATATTTAGAATCTGTGCACATACACTAATAGTGACTAATAAAGCCTGATTCGATGATCGAGATGAAATTGGCGGTGTATTATATTTTAGCAGAGAAAAATAATATAGTTTTCGAGAGTTCATATCGATTGAAAAGTTTATGTAGTGTAGTACACCAACGGTGTTGAGGCATATCGCGTGATGATTAAACGAGAAGGCGTTTCCCAATCAAACTCCAATAAATGATTTAAGCTTAACGGCATGTGAAAAGTGTGGAGCAGGCGTTAGAATTTCATGTCTAACCTCTTCTTATTAGTTAGTTCTGTTGTAGTATACATATTCTATACATTGATATATAATTTGACAATAACTACGACACAACAACAACGAGAAACCCGAAAGGAACAAAAGCACATCAATTTATTAGAAATCTATTGATTTCTTAACATACAATCACAACTGTTATAGTTAACTTGAGCATCCTGAAACCTTTTTTATCCTTCCTATGCCCTATAGTAGTAATAATGATAGCAATGTAGAAAATCACTATCATCGTTAATACAGTTTTGTTCAAATGTGAGCTCGATCTATGCTCACTCAGCAATATAGGCACACGCTTATTATTCATTATAATAACGCGGATAATTGAAAAGCTTCTATTATCTAAAATATGTACTCGGCACTTTAAAATTGCAAAATGCAACGCTTTTTCTTTCACTTGAAGTGATTTTTGCTGGCAGGAGAGCAACCATATATTGCATTATACTATAGTAGTAGCAGGTGTATATAATACATTTTGTATTGCACATTGTACATCATGTGCACGTGCACAATGCCAATCAATATAAAGCTCCTTGATTTTCGGTTAAATTAATCTTTTGAAAAGTGACAAGTTCCGCGGATATGAGAGCTTGCTATTATATTACTATCACAGTTATTAAACATTAAGCTGGTCGATATATAAGCAATACAAATGCATTACATACACCTACATATGCGGGTACATACAGTGTGTATATAATCTCTAAACACTCTCCACTTCACCATCAGACTCAATCTGTCTCGATGCATTTTCCCTATCGATTGCTCATTGTCAGCTTATGAGAAATGAAGTCTATAATAGTCAGCAAAAAATGTGGGATGATGTGAACAGCTCATTGGTACTTGAGTATATCCTTTAGGCTTACATGCTTATAAACATTTAAGGGAGTTGGAAATAATTAACGTTTTTTATTAAACGTTTTACTTTTATAAATTCTTCATCATTGTTGGTGGACGACATCGCTGAAAGTTTGTAAACAATATATACGTATTTCCGTATGAATAAGGCTATAATCACATAGATCGATCATCTTAAAAGTAAATACTTTTTTGCTCCGGGGAGAATTTTAGTTGCTGCTGCTGCTACAGTGCTAAAGACTATATGCATATGTAATTATAAAATTGCATTTCTACAAGATCTGAGGTCAGGGAAATAGGGACAAGATTGATTGATTGTTGTTAGACATTGCGTTTGGTAGTTTTCATTTTTGTATGACTGGATTAAGTATATATATGTATCTACTTCTAAATACGTTAAAGATGATTATGTTTGGAATGCCTACTGTCTATGCACACCACATTTTGTATGAAGCTGTCTTGTAGCTTTAATCTTTTCCTTTTTGTAGGAAGTATAGGAACGTTGTAGGCTACACACTTGTAAAAAACAGTTTTTATATATTTCATTACCTACAAGATTACGTATCTATCTATAAATTTTACAGTATCTTTGAATATGATCCAGAGTACCTTTACATGCGTTTTCATTATCTTTAAACATGTTCCACTGTGTTTCTACATGTCATTGCGAAGAGGCAAAAATAACTATATTCGCAGTTGCTAAAATGCAAGAATGACCAGACTCTAATCAAATACAGCATATAACATATATGCATTTACACATGTAAGTATTACAAGTTGTTGAATGATCAAATGCACAGCAAGAAATTTCAATAGCTGGTCTAAAATAATTAATTATGACCATGAAGCACTAAACTAACTGCGTAAGTGTCGGCACTAACGCCTCAATTTATTTTTATGACAAGCATTATTACTCTAAAGGACTTGATTGGGTTACCGCAATTAACTTACAAACGATGGTAAATCCCTCTCCTCTGTGAAGAGGAAAGGGATACGCTATCTTTTATATTTATTAATAAGTACCATCGAAATGAAAAACTTCTCACGATCGTTTCTTACAACTTATTAATTGAGTCGAGTTAAGTCTTGCGGGTTGTGAAGAGTAATAAGCTAAAGATATACAAGTAATATAGGTTATATAGCAATTAGCAATGTAAGAATAGGTAATATACAAAAATAATACATAATATAGATTAGCACTATCGGTTGACTTGTATGCCTTTGGTTGAGATGCTGATTTAGATTGTGTACTCCAAGTCGTCGTCTTCTTAATCTCATATATAAGATTATTATGTGTATTTTATAAGACTTGGTTTATCTACATTGGGCCTTTGTAAGATTTAAAAATGTGTCTGTGTGCATGCCGGCCGGACGAGATGTGAATAATAAAGTTATTTACAATTTAATTATATTGTTTCCATTGAGAAACGCTTATCTGGCGGTGGATGATGTCGACGTGCGTCCATTGGACTTCATCGACATCAGCAGCATCCTATGGCACAGTAATAATGGTGAATGATGACCTGTAGAATAGTCTGTAGACAGAGGGACAACATAGATACACAGGTCCTCTACTACGTTTTCCGTATAATAATCATCTGCATATGTGTCGCTATTAGGAAGCTATTGTATCGAGCTCATATGTGGTAAATATTAATGATGATATGCATCCAGTTCAGCCGTTTAGTAGTAGCGTGAAACACATATTTGTACTACAAAGGCTATGTAATTGTGGGCTGGCTTTCGGATAACTGTCTAGCTTGCGTGGAAAGTGGATAGTTTCCACTTTCCACCAATGCTAAAGATAGGA
>JAQGAK010002583.1:0-19442 GCA_034696945.1 Lipothrix lubbocki
TATCAATTTTTGTATTTATTTTTGTATCAATTTTTGTATTTATTTTTGTATCAATTTTTGTATTTATTTTTGTATCATTTTTTGTATTTATTTTTGCATCAATTTTTGTATGTATTTTTGTATTTATTTTTGTATCAATTTAAAAAAAAGCATTTTGATATTTGATTTTGTATTCATTTTTGATCCCCTATAATAATTTGATTTTGCAGAATCCGTAACGTGGAGTCGATCAATCAAGTTGCCACCAAATACAATAGTTCCTACCATACCGAGATGAATTGGTTAGACAGCGTGGATACCCGAACTAAGAGTTTACCCCTTGTGGAGGGCGGAGGAGCTAAGCGGAAGTTACAGCCTCATATGGTATTTCTTGATGAATTAATAATTTGTACAATTTTTAATATTAAAAAATACAAAATAATAATAATAGTTTATAAACATTAATAAACTGAAATTATTTAAAATCAAAAATGACCCTCCCCAATCCTATTTTATAAATTTCTAAAAATGTGTGACAGTTTTGTTGTATCGTTGTGCCCCGTTTTTTTCCCCTCACAGACCCTGTACAACAGTGTGATTGAGGAGAAGATAACGATCGAACAAGTGAATACGATGGGTGCTCGTTTGGCCAAAGAAGCAAAGGTATGGTGGTTGAATTCTTTTAGTTTAGTATCAAATTAGTTTGTAATTCCTTCTAGCTTTAAGTGTGTGTTGTGCGTGTGTGGTAGTTTTATTATAATTATAAGTATGACCTAGTTCTTAATTAAAATAAGTGTAATGTCTATAGATATTGTGAATTCTCATTATATTGAGGTATAGGAGGATTCCTATTGTTGTACAATTATTTATTTATTTATTTATGAATGACTCAATTACCATTGTGTGGTACTTGATTCAATTAAGTTTTATATTATAAATAGTTGTAGAAAAAAAATCAATTGGTAACTCTACTCCGTGTAAACTTTTGTCGTACGGTGTAGTAGAGTGATAAAAGTAATTATCTATATAGAATCTACAACACGTAATATAAATAGTTTTTTAAGTATTTAAAAACAAGGAGTGTAAAAATTATTGGAAAAAAAGGAAAGAAAAACTCTACAGATCCTAGAGAGAGGAAATTATAAATCCTTCAAAATTCAACTTCTTCTTCCTCTTCTTCTTGTTCATCATAAATATCTGGTAAGATTTATTTTTCCCTTGTTTAGTCAATTATGACTAAAAAAAAAATCCCTGCCCTTAATAACTCTGATCCTATTTATTTATTTATTTATTTATTTCTTGTAATTTATTTATTATTCCGTCCTCTTTCCCCCCTTGCACAGCAACTGTACTGAGCAACTATACATATTGTTGGAGTTTTTTTTTGTAAATTATTTTTGATGGTGGTGAAGGGTCATTGACACAGATTTATTGACTCACATATTATAGAAGTCAAGAGCACGTACCTAATTTACAACTTGCCAGTGCTCCTCACATCTATTTAAGTATAAGTAATTAAAAAAAATTTAAATTATTAAAAAATAATAATTAATTTATTATTATATATACAAAAAATAACACTTTTCGATACTTTCCTCCTCCTTGTGGAACAACCTGATCGAATCCAGACAGGCACGCACCTCTCTATATTTCTATATCTCTATATATATAGACAGAAATCTTTTTCGATAATAAATAATTATTATTCTTCCTAAAATTAAGGTAGTCAAAAACAAAACTAATTATCCTTCAAAGGTATAATAATAATAATGATGCACGTCGGAGAAATAATTAAAACCAAATTAATTTTTCCTAATAATAATTTAATAAATAACTACACACATACTATGAAAGTACTTGTATAGTAGAGATATATGCACGTTTCTCTTATTCAACTATTCACGTACATGTAGGTCGGATTACATTATTATTTTATTACTCTGGTATTGTGGGATATGTAAATATAATCACATTCTCTTAGATATTACGTTTGTGATGTTGGAGGTACTTAATTTAATTGAGTATCTCTCTCTCTCTCTCTCTCACTCGCAACGTAAATAATTTAATATCTCTGATAATAATAATTATTAATTAATGTATAAAAGCACTATTGACAACAATAATAATTGAATAATAATCTTATATATATATAACACACTCACATCATTTCTCTCTATTAACCCCCGAACTGATGTGTAGACTTACGACTTAACACTGGAAAGTTTTCGTCAAAATCTGGAGGAAGTCCATCCCAGTCTGGATGGGAGTCTAGTCAAGAGAGCCAAAGTCCTGTCCGCCGATGAGGACGTCCTGCAAGAGCTGGATCTCTTAAACCTCAAGTATCAACTCTTAGTCGATAATCTCTACCACAAAATCCAACAGTTGACGACGATCGCCAGGCAGGAGGATCCGGCGTTTGAGGTTCGCACCAGAGTTAATGTAGCTAATTAAATTCATTCCTGGAGGAACCACTGCCTTCTAATCCGTTCGTCTTTGTCGATTCATAATTATTTTTAAGGATTATTTTTAATAATGATTTTATTTCTATCCCAAATCAGCAAGCACTTTCAACTGTACCTGCACCTAGTCCACTACGAACTTACTATGCATCTCGAGGTTCTACCAGCCCTCTAAGGTGAGTTATTTCTATTTATTTTTGTATTTTGTATCAATTTCTGTATTTATTTTTGTATTTATTTTCGGATTTATTTTTGTATATATTTTCGGATTTATTTTTGTATTTATTTTCGGATTTATTTTTGTATTAAATTTTGTATTTAATTTTGTATCACTTTTTGTATCAATTTTTGTATTTAGTTTTGTATCAATTTTTGTATTTAGTTTTGTATCAATTTTTGTATTTATTTTTGTATCAATTTTTGTATTTATTTTTGTATCAATTTTTGTATCAATCTTTGTTTCAAATTTTGTATCAATTTTTTGTATTTATTTTATTAAATTTTGTATTTATTTTTGTATCAATTTTTTGTATTTATTTTATTAAATTTTGTATTTATTTTATCAAATTTTGTATTTATTTTATTAAATTTTTTATTTATTTTATCAAATTTTGTATTTATTTTATTAAATTTTGTATTTATTTTAATAAATTTTGTATTTATATAATTAAATTTTGTATTTATTTTTGTATTTATTTTTGTGTTTATTTTAACACTATCAATTTTCTATTTGGATCATATTTTCCTGTCTCTGAAGGTTAATGCTCAAAATTATTAAAAACATTTCTTTTTCTGATTCCCAGGGAAACCGCCCAACTCCAACAACAACTAGGGGAAGACAGTGTGGATTTTATCCAGCAGAAATCCACTGCGAGTGTCTCCCTCAGTCCAATTTCCGTTCCCACTCCGAAGAAACTTTCAGTCACTCCAATTAAAAATGGGGAAAGTCAGTCTAACGGGGATAGTCATAGTAATAGTAGTAGTAATAAACCCTTTACCACCACCCCCACCTCCAGCCTTCATTTCGCCCAGATCCGCTCCGCCAAGCGGATCGAGAGGGTTGAGGAGGGGATCTCGACCGAGACGGCGACGCAAGTGCCGGTGATCCTGAATCCCTCGACCGGGGATGCCCTCACACTCGCCCAAGCCATCGGCTGCGGCCTCGTCGACATCAAATCCGGGGATTTCGTGGACCCCAAGTCCGGGCGACGGATGAGTTTGCAGGAGGCGGCGGAACAGGGCTACATGGACCCCTCCATCCTCCATAAACTCCTCGGAGTCTGCGGTCTCGTGGATCCTCAAACAGGGAAGGACTTGACGCTCCTCGATGCCATTCGGAGTGGTCTGTATGACTTGAGTCGGGGCGGGACGTTCATTGATCCACAGACGGGGGTTCCGATTTCGAATGAGCAGGCGGCTCGCTTAGGGACAGCGACACGTGAAAAGGTAAGAGGGAAAGATTTGAGTGACCCACTCCTCCTACCGGAATCTTCTTCTTCTTCTTCTTCTTCTAGAATTGTTGATCCTTCTTCTTACACTTCTACTACTACTACTACATGTTCTATCATTCCTTCTTCCGGTTCTTCTTCCGGTTCTTCTCCTCCTCTTTTCTTAGTCGATATAATTAAAGCTCCGACTCCCACGTTACAAATTAATTCACACACCGGTAGCGTCGTTTCAACAACATGGACGACGACAAGTGATAATTTTAATAATGATGATCCGACATCTTCAACATCTTCATCGAAATCATCAGTTGTAGCAGTGATCAGTGTACCGCGTGCATACTCTCAAGGTCTTTTCGCCATTCAGACTCAGGTCAGTCAGCCGGGGAGCTCCCTCTCGGATCTGATCGATCAGGGCCTCATCTCCCACAACCCTTCCACGTACCCCCAACAAAGTATCCGAGTCTTCGATCGATTCACGGGCAAGTCCCTCGCCCTCCCCGAGGCCATCCAGGCCGGGATCCTGAATCCGGAATTCACGGAAGTCTTCAGCCCCGTCCGGAACGCCCGCGTCTCCGTCCAACAAGCCCTCGACAATAACCTCATCGATGAGCGGACGGGCTTGTGGGACGGGCAGGCCGGCGGCCTCCCGGCCGCCCGCGCCGCCCTCATGATCATGAAACCCTTGAGTTTGCGGGATTGTGTAGAGTTGGATTTGATTTGTGAGGAGGAAATTGTTCCAGGGGATGAAATAATTCAAGAAATCCTCGTCCCAACAACATCTTCAACAACTAAGAAATCGATGGACAAAATCACCCAAAGCTTAGTCCTCGATCCCGTTACACAGACAAGTCACACGATCCTGGACTCGATCCGAACGGGCGTCCTGGACGTCCACCTCAAAAATATCACGGACGTGTCGGAAGGGAAGCTCGTGAACTTGCAGGAAGCTCTAGTGAAGGGGATTGTGACTCCGGAGGGATTGATTCGGGACACGCGCTCCCAGGAAATTCTGTCGGTGAAGGAGGCGGCGGCTCGGGGATTATTGTCCTCCGTCAAGAGAACCTCCATCTTCACCATCCCCTGCATCCTGGACTTGACGGCCGGGGAATTCGTGTCCTTGAGCCAAGCGCTCCTGGATCAAAATAATCGGATCATCGATCCCGAAGCCGCAACACTCCTGGATGAGGCCGGGAACCCCCTGGAAATGCGGGTGGCTGCGGAAAAACAGCTGATCAACCCCCAAGTCTACCCCACGCTCCAGAAGGGCACGGGCCTCTTCAAGCCCATCAAGTCCTCCTCGAAGGCCAAGAAACGGCCGAAGAAGGAGCTAAATGTCTTCGAAGCCGTCATCTCCAGCACGATCCTCCCGTCCGGAGAGGTCCTGGATGAGCAGACGAAGATCTACACCCCGATCGACCTCGCCGTGGAGAGTGGATCCCTCGACCCCGTCAAGGCCGACTTCCTCAAGGGCCTCTACAACATCAACTTGACGACGGCGAGCGTGACCACCAAGGTCCGACATCGGATCACGCTCCTCCAAAAGGACATCAAGTCCCACTCCCATTCCTTCTCCATCCAGGAAGCTCTCAGTGAGGGATTTGTTGATGAGGCTGCGGGTGGTATCTTCACGAATCCCCTCACCGGGGAAAAGTCCTCCCTACAAGATGCTCTAAATTCTGGGGACTTACGGGTGGTTTCTGAATCTTCGAAAGATCCACAATTCGTGATGACATCATCATCATCTCAATCAGCAGCCCAACAACCAACCATCGTCTCCGCCGTTCACAAACTCATCATGCCCCCGCAGCCACAACAGCAACAGCAACATTCCCTGGAAGTTCAGTATTCCACGGATATTTTCACGTCCGCGTCCGCCGGAGAACCCCCGGAAGCTTTGTTATCGTCATCTACTTCTTCTTCGGATGGCTTGAAAAATACTGCGGAGGGGGTTCGTGGCCCAACTCATCACATTGCAAGTATTTCCACACAAGTCTCAATACCCGGGACAGTATCTGTTACAGCTACAAATAGTACTGCTCCAACAACTATAACGAATCAGCCTGAGGATCTGATTCAGGAAGAAAAAGAACGGCAATTGGACGCCGGTAGCGGAGCTAAACTTGATAAAGACAAGGAAGGTGAAGGATTTACGGCTGTATTGCAACAAGAGCAGCAACATCCGGGTATTTTACTACAAGAACAGGCGGATCCAATACCTTCTTCGGAATCTTCCCAAGATGATGACGATAATAGAGTTGTTGGGGCAGTAGCAACTACAACTGCTACAACAACAATAACATCAACAATTACAAAAACAATTACTGATGAGGCCTTACCAGATCATGCAACTTATAAGTCTGACGAAATGGATTCTTTATTAATAGTGAAAGAAGAAGAAGATATTATTATTAGACCCGAGGCAGCAGTTGAGCAACTTGAAGTACAAGAGCGGCAGCTTCCAGAAGATCATCTAGATACTCCTAAAATAGAAGATCAACCAACCCTCGAAACCCAAGCAGCTAAACAAAAAGAGTCACAAGACGAAGAACCTAATTTAAGGAAAAGGAGCAGCGATCCGAAGAACGCTGGATCACCTGAAAAGGAAATTACTGGAGAAATTACTGTTCCAAAAATAGAATCGAAACTTATTATTGAAGATACAAAAGACGCCAGCGGGAGGAAAGATGAATCATCATCATCATCACCAGTGCCTTCTTCTTCTTCTGTGGAAAAAACTGATCATGATGCTCATCATCCCGCTGACGAAAGGATCCCAATCACTAAGGAACCAGAATCTTTATTATCAACAGTGTCATCGGAAGAAACTAAAGCACAAAATGAACCTGAAACTGAAATTATCCCCGATAATATTCCTCCTCAAATCACGGATGATGACAATTCAATGATTATCACTGAAAGGAAGCCAAGCCCAGAGGAGAAGGAGAAGCTGGAGTCCGAGATCCGGAATATCCTAGAAGAAGGAGCTTTATTGGCAACTGTTGATTTGATTAATGAAAATCCTCCGAAAGATGATGATGATCTTCGGACTTCGTCCGTTTTGCCAACAATAATCACTGCGGATTCAGTTGAAGCTAAGGACGACGAAAATAAAAATGTAGAATCCTCCGAGCAGGAGGGAACAATTATTACTGCAGTGGATTCCGCCGTTCCTGACCCGGAAGATCACGCGAAAACAGAGCACAAGGCTGAAAAGCCCGCGGTTACGCCAAGGAAAAGGAATAAAAAGGCGGGAGAACTTGAAGCGACGGCGACGGAGCCGCTTGAACCTAAAGCGACGGAGCAGCTTGAACACAAAGCGACGGAGCAGCTTGAATCTAAAGCGACGGAACAGCTTGAATCTAAAGCGACGGAACAGCTTGAACACAAAGCGACGGCAGAATTTGAACACAAAGCGACGGCAGAATTTGAACACAAAGCGACGGCAGAATTTGAACAGAAAGCGACGGCAGAATTTGAACAGAAAGCGACGGAATTGTTTGAACCCAAAGCGACGGAATTGTCTGATCCAAAAGCGACGGATCCGCTAGAATTAAAAGCGACGGAACAAATTAAACAAGGAGCAACGGAGCCGTTGGAACAGAAAGCGACGGAATCGCCTGAATTAAAAGCGACGGAATCCCCTAAACTAAAAGCGACGGAGCTATTTGACCAGAAAGCGACGGAATCACTTGAACAAAAATCAACGGAGCAACAAGATCCAATGGAAGCGATGGGGCCTGCAAGCATGCAAACATTGGCAGAGCTCCTGGTACAAGAAACTGCACAAGCTGCGGAGCAAAGTTTATTTCAAAAGGATGATGATGATGATGCCCAAGCTCTGGAACTTAAACGAGAAGCGACGGTAGATGTAAACAAGCAAGATGATATAAAAGGTGATCATGCACCCAAGGATTCTGCAATCCAATCCGCGGAAATCCGTCCACGTGATGATGATGATGATGGTGCTATTGTTAAAGTTGCCAAAATGAAGGACTCATCCGAAATAGAAAATCCTCCAGAGGATCCCAAAGATCAAAAGTCTTCCTTTGCTGACAAGGTCAAAGATGGGGCTCTTCTCGTCGCTGCGGCCCCAATCGCTGCAGTAGTCGCTCCGCTCCTTGGAATCAAACTCCTGGCGGATAAAGTCTTTGCCAAGTCTGATCCGAAACAACAAGAAGAAAAAGAAGATGATGATGTTACCGTTTCTGAATCAGCTAAAACTCACCCGGTGACTGTGTCCGTGCAAGATACAAACTTGAGGATTCATCCAGATTCAATCCCAAATACTGATGAACAAAAAATCACCGACACACCGGAAGTCACAGTCGGAACTGGTGGACCCAAAGATCTTCCTGATCAAGAACATATTTCCCTTTCAGTCTCCACCACCACCAAGCTACCAGAACCTGAAGATCAGAAGGAAAAGCTTGGAGATGATCAAGGAGTTGAGAAGGTCCAGCCCAGTCAAAGTATATTATTAGAGGAAATTTCGAAGGAAAGTGATCCAGTTTTACCTTCTGAACAACTTCCTCCTACTGTTCAAGTCCCGAAGGAAGACACTGAGGTCGTGCTAATTAAAGAATCGGAAGAACCCACAGTAGCTTTATTAAATAATGCGGGAAAAGAAGATAGAGAAGGAAAGGATCCTTCAGCCTTATTAGCCGCAATAGCTATCGAAGTACCTGCTGATCAACCTGAAGATCCGAAAATAAGTGATGATAATACTCCAGAAAGTGCCCTTGTAGATTCACAACAAGTACCGAAAAGATCATCAGAGGAAGATAAAAAAGATGATTCTTTTATTATTGATGGTGCTACTACCACGACTACAACGACGACGACGACAACAACTATTGATCAACAAGAAGTCCCTGTGGTTCAGGCTGTTGAAGAACCTGCTCTCGCCAAGGAGGAACCAACTGCTGGAACACTTGATGAAGGAAAGAAGGTTCCAGAAGAGGCTGATGATGATCATGATGATGATGATAAAAGTAGCCAAGTCAAGGAAATCTCTGGTCCAGGAATTAAAATTGAAGATGTCAACAAAGAAAAAGATGATGATGATGATACTAAGAAGGATGAAACTCCTTCTGAAACTACTAGCACAGTTACCATTACGGATACGGAGATAATTACAGTAGTGACCTCAGTTGACACAACGGAAGGTCAGGTCTCGGAATCGGATGACAAACCACGGCCAATTTCCCCTGAAACTATCAATAATGAGGGAATTCCAACTGAATTGTCATCATCATCAGATCCAGCAATCCTTCCGGAAATCCCGACACTCTCAACCCTGGAGAACCCAGAAGCTGTCAAATGGGAAGTTCAAATTGATGATGAATTATTGGAAGAATCCAAACCTGCTAAGCCTGAAGAAGACACTAAAAGAGATGATCAGACAGATGCGGGAACGGAAATTCCCTCGAAAAGTATTCCTGATCAAGATAAATTAATTCAAGAAATCACTCCTGCGGATGGAAACCTAAAGGAAAATAAGGCGGAAATTAATGAAAATAAGCCAGAAATTAACGAAAATAAGCCGGAAGTTAACGAAAATAAGCCAGAAATTAAAGAAAATAAACCGGAAATTAACGAAAATAAACCGGAGATTAACGAAAATAAACCGGAGATTAACGAAAATCAACCGGAAATTAACGAAAATAAGATGGAAATTGTCCCACAAGAAAACCTGACGGCGCAGGAATCGCCAGTGAAGGAAGAAATTGTCGGGGAAGTTGTGGAAGATGCGACGGATGAAGTAGCGCTACGATCTGCGGAAACTCCCGCTACTGGAACAACTTCCTCCTCCGAATTACAAACTGCGGCGGCGGCGGCGGATGTGTTCAACGTCCCTGCAAATGGCTGGTCCCTGTTCGAAATCATTGAGGCCGGACTCCTTGACCCGGTCCAAGGACTGCTAACTATTCCCGGCACGGACCGACTATTGTCCTTCGAGGAGTGCATTCATTTGCAGTACGTCAATCCGGAGTCGGCGGAAGTGCTGGACTCCTCCACCCCCGGCAGGAGATTGACGATGAGGAAAGCCCTGGAGAAGCAGTTGTTGGATGGGACGGGTCACTATTATTTGGATGGGAAAGGGGCTGAGGTTGAGAAAAAATTGAATTTGAAGGAAGCCATCGCCAAGGGGAAAATTGTCCCGGTGACTCCAGAATCTTCAGCAGCAGCAGCATCTGCTCCATCATCTTTTGGCGACAACACCGCCGCCGGAAATGACACGATGACCCTGGAAACGATCATTAAGGGCACAACAACGACGACGACAACAGCGGATGATGATGATGATGATGATGGAAGAACAAATACAAAGCTGGATGATCAACAGGATCACCAATCCCCGAAATTACAAATCTCCGAAGGTCTCATCTTTAATCCGAATTCCGGGACTATTTGTGATGAGACGACGAAGGAGGAGATGGATCTCCTCACGGCGATCCTCCAGGGGAAGATCAAGCCCACAAAGGTCAAGGTCCGGGATCCCGTGAGCGGGAAGGAGATGAATATCAACGAGGCCATTCGGAAAGGGATGGTGGATAAGGTCACGGGTCAGGTCAAGTCCAAGACCGGGCCGGGCATCAGCTTGACGGATGCGGTCAAGACCGGCGCCGTGGCGGTGATGGCCGAGAAAATACTTCCGGATGATCCAATTGTTGTTTCAGAAAGCGTTGTTATTGTTGATCAGGAAGAAATTAATAATCAGATCGTCGTCGTTGGAGGAGAAATCGTTAAATCCGGATCAAAATCCGAAGACCGGACGACGACCAGCGAAGAGATTGTCATCATCTCCGAAGAAATCATCCCGATCGAGTCCGTCGTGACCACCACGACCACAATCACGACCACGACCGTCATAATAACGAAAATCTCCCGCGTCCGAGTCCCGCCGAGCGCCCTCGTCGAGTCCGGGATCGTGGACGCCCGGACGGCGGCCGTCCTCTCGAATCCCGAGAATTTCCGGGGCCCGGCCGGAGAGAAGCTGAGCTTGAAGGAGGCGCTCGCGATGGGGAAGATCGACGGGGATTCCGGCGCCATCCTCGAGCTCCAAACGCAGGAATTGTTGACGATCAGCGAGGCCCTGACCCGGAATATCTTTGACCCCGAGGACGGCTACGTCCTCCTCCCGGTCGGCCGGAGCCTCTCCGTCCCGGAATTGCGGACGCAGGGGTTGTATGACCCCGCGGAGGAGAAGGTCATCCATCCCGAGACTGGGTATAGCTTGACGATCTCGGAGGCGATCGAGAGCGACGTCCTCAATCCTCTGACCCCCGTCAAGGACCCCGTGACCCGGAAGAGATTGTCCCTTTCGGAGGCCGTCGAGCGGAACGTGGTGGATGAGGGGACGGGGAGGATCCTGGATCCGATCAATAATGGGGAGATCTCTCTGATGGACGCGCTCCGAAGCGGCGACTACTTCGAGGATGTCCAGCATCCCCTGAGGGACAGCTTGCCCCCCGTCGCCCTCACCATCCCCGCCGCCCTCAAGCGCGGCCTCCTCGACCTCCAAACCGGGACCCTCACGAATCCCGCGACTCTGGAGACCTTCTCGATCGAGGACGCCGTTCAGAAAGGCCTGGTGATGGTGCTGCCCCAGAGATTGGGGAAATCCCCCAAGGACAATGCGACGACCCTCAAGTCCGCCATTGAGAGCGGCTCCGTCGATCTCCAGAAGGGGATCTACGTAGACCCCGAATCTGGAGTAGCGTCTTCCATTGGGGAAGCCATTGAGGCTGGTGTTGTTGTAGTTCCAATTTCAACACGCACACAGCCAGGAGCTTCCCCGCTATTTCCACTGGAAGACTCCGCACGGGGGACGAACCCCGGGCAGGGGGAAATCCTGCCCTGGACAGAGACCGCGACAATGATTGATCCAACAACAACAACTTCCTCAAAATCAACAACTGCAACAACATTAACAACGACAATAGCAACCACAACTGCTGCCATCACTCTCCAGGAATCCGTCCAAAAGGAACCCAAATCACCGAGTGTGATCATCAGTCAACCAATAGTCGAGCTGGATGAATCCAACAACCTCGTGATCCTCAAAGATGGATCCGCCCTGACCGTCGAGGAAATTCTGGAGAAGAGCTTGATTCCGGATCAGGAGAACTTGTTGGTGATCTCGGACCCCAAGTCCGGGAAGGACCTCTCCGTGGCGGAGGCTCAGAAACTGGGAGTTCCGCTGGACGCGGATAGAATCCAGGTCGTGGATAGTACATCCGGAAGTAAAATAAAATTCGCGGAGGGCCTGAAGAAAGGTCTGTTGGCCATTGTCGCCGCCCCCGTCATTGCTGGAGCCGCCGTCCTGGCCGCTCCCGTGCTGGCGGGCAAAGCCGCCGTGGATGCTGTCAAGTCTCTGCAAGAAAAGAATAAAAATCAGAAATTAGAGGAAAAAGAAGCTGCGCGTCAGAAGGAGAAAGAACAACAACAAGAAGAAGCAGCGCGTAAAATGCAGGAAGACTCGCCGGATGGAAAATCTTTGGAAAAATCACCACGAAAATTAAATGAAAAATCATCAGAAAAATTAATTGAAAAATCATCAGAAAAATTAATTGAAAAATCACCAGAAAAATTAATTGAAAAATCACCAGAAAAATCAACTGAAAAATCATCAGAAGAATCCGCGAAGATCGTCCCTGAACAATTATCATTACTAGAATCGCCTGATCCACAATCAAAGTTGGCTGCTCCGGCTCCTCCAAAACCAATGGAAATTGAAATCACATCCTCCTCACAACAATCAAAACTCCCGACACTGATGGAGCACAGTGCGGAGGAAATGGCTGAGCACGACGCCGACGACGACACGATTTGGGATGAGACGGTGGAATTCACCCGGCCCGTCCCCCTCCAAGTGGCCGTCAAGCTCGGGCAGTACGACGCCCAAACGGGTCTGCTCAAGCTGGAAAATACTGGGGAAATGGTGACCCTTCAGGACGCGATGGATCAGAATGAGATCGATAAGGACGCCCTGACTTGCCGGGATCCCCGATCCGGCTCCGCCATTTCCCTCGCCGAAGCCATCGACTCCGGCTTCATCCACCCGAAAACGGGTCAGGCCGTGGATCCCGTGACCGGGACGGAGCTCAACTTGGACGAAGCGATCCAGGCGGGCCTGATCCTCCCGCCGACGACAAAGACGGGGAGGTCCAGCCTCCCGGAAGCCATTTATACCCGGAAGTATGATCCGGACAGTAACACGGTGAAGGTCCCGGAAGTAAATATTCCGGATAATTCCGGGAATCCTGTGGATCCTTCCGGGAATGTCCTGTTATCATTAAAGGAAGCCGTGGAGACCCGGGCGATCATCGTGGAGACGACGGTCGTGAGGAATTTCGAATCGGATCAGCTCGTCCCCTTCAAAACGGCCGTAGCCAATGAGATCATAGATCTATCTTCTGGGACCGTCAAGACGTCCCCAGAAGACTCCCTGAATATCGCGGAAGCTCTGGAGCGCGGCTGGATCATCGAAGTCAAGCCCCCGCTATCCCTCGCCGAAATGATCCTCAAGGGCTTGTATGACCCGAAAAGCTGCTCCTTCCTCGATCCGAAATCCGGGAAGTCCCTCACGATGGAGGAGGCTCTGAAACTGAATCTAATCGACTCGAATTCCGTCCACGTCAAAGATACCCGGGAGGGCTTCGTGAAGAAAATGCCGCTTACGACGGCCATCGAGGAGGGATTCGTCTCCGGGACGGACGGCCAAGTCCAGGATTTCGAAAAGCAGGAAGTTGTCCCGCTAGTCGAGGCCCTCGCCACTGGGCTGATCATCGACAGCCGGAGTCCCGTCTCCCTCCAGAAAGCCCTCCACCTCGGTCTCTACTCCGAGGACACGGGGCGGATCACGGACCCCAACACCGGCAACTCCATCACCCTCCATGAAGCCATCCGACGCCTCGTCATCAACCCCAACCTCCCCTGCTACTGGGACGAGGAGTCCAAAAAATTATTGTCCCTCGTCGAGACTTGTCGCATTGGGATCATTGATCGGCAGCGCGGGGTCCTCTGCCTTCCCTGGCATCAGGAAACTGAGGCCGAATTTGGGACAATCCGGGACAAACTTGAACAAACCGGTCAGGATTTGGTACAAGTGGGTCAAGATTCGGTACAAGTGGGTCAAGATTCGGTAAAAACGAATCAAGATTTGGGTCAAACGGATGAAGATTTGGTAAAAGCAGGTCAAATTTTTATAAAATCCGGTCAACATTTGGTACCAACGGATCAAAAATTGGAAAAACTCCAGGAAAAACGTGAAAAATCGGATCAAGAATCGGGTCAACCCGAAGGAAAACGTGAGAAACCCCGAGTAATTTTGTCCCTAAACGATGCTCTGGAACAGAGCTACATAGTTGACATCGAGAGTTCCTTCAGCCTGCACAAAGCCCTGAAAATGGGTCTGTATGACCTGGAAACGAGGAGATTCGTCCATCCGTCCTCCGGGAAGAAATTAACGTTGGAGGATGCTTGCAAGGAGGAACTGATCAATCCGGAGACTTCGATCGTGAGGAATGCTCAAACGTCCCGGATCCTCAAGTTACCGGACGCGGTCAATCAAGGTCTGATTGACCCTGTCGCCGGTCTCTATGTCCAACCGAAAACCAAACAATCATCTCCTGCTGAAACAATCCAGCTGGACGTCGCCAAAGCCCGGGGACTGATCCTGACCACGGACCGGAATTTGAGCCTGATGGAGGTCGTCCGGGAGAATCTGTACAATAGGGACACGGGGAGGATTGCGGACACGGCGCTCTGTGATTGGATCCCGGTGACCCGAGCGATCCAGACGAAGCTCGTGGATCCGTCGCGGACGGCGGTGAAGAACCTGAAATCCCAGGAGATCAAGTCCTTGGTCGCGGCCATTGACTGCGAGGACGTGAATCCCGGGAAGGGGACGGTCCTCGATCACCGGACCAATCAGCCGATCTCCTTCGATTCCGCCATTGAAAAGTCTGTGATCATCCCAGTGGCCAAACCCGTAACATTCGGCGTCGCCGTCCAAGAGAACCTGATCGATTTCAAGCGCGGGACATTTTACGATCCGCGCAACTCCATAACGTCGCCCTTGCACGTTGCCGTCATCAACGAATTGATCGAGGGCGGGAGTGCCGTCGTTCGGGAACCCTGCTCCGGGACGTTCCGGAACCTCCGGGAAGCGGCCAAGAGTGGTCTCGTGGATTTGAAGAAGCGGGCCCTGATTGACCCGGAATCGGGGAAACTCAAGCCATTGGTCATAATCTTCGAGCAGGGGACGGTCGTCTTCCTCCGGGACCCGATCTCCTTTGATCTCGCCCGAGAAAAGAACTATCTGAACGTTGAGAATAATATGTTCACGGATCCGATCAATCAGGATCAATCCCCACCCATGACCCTAAAAGAAGCGCTGGAGATCCATGCGATTGACCCGAATTCCGTCGTCTTCAAGGACACGCTGAAGAAGCGACTGGTCAAGTTCCCCGAAGGCTACAGCTCCGCCCTGATCGATCCCAATACCTCTTCGATCTTCAATACCGCGGAGCGGCGCGCCGTCCCCCTGGCGACGGCGCTCGAGAGTAAATTAGTCGTGACCCCGCATAATCCCTTTGGCCTCATCGGGGCCCTGGACTATTCCATGTATAATCCGAGCACGGGCCGATTTACGGATCCGTATGCTCCCGCCCATTCCGCCGCGTCATCATCTTCTTCGGTGACACTGAAAGCGGCGCTGGCGAGTGGGCTGATTGAGCCGAACACGACAGTGGTGAAGGATCCGCGGACGGGGAAGATAATCCCCCTAGAGATTGCAATTAGTGAGAGAATTATAGATGCGGAGGAGGGCTGGCTCACGGATCCAGCGACCGGGATCCGGCAGAATCTCCTGGATGCATGGAAAAATGGATTATTGGTCCCGGCAGAGGCACGGGTAAGAGAATCCGTGAGAATGATGATCATGCTTGTTGTTCTTGGGTGGGATCTGCCAAATAAAAAAAATAATACACACAAAAAAATTAAAAAGACTGCTGCTATACTGCTGCTCATGCTGTTATTGGAAAAACTGCTGTGCCGCCTTTCATTAGTGCTGATTATAATATTAATAATTAATTATTAATAATTTGTAATAGTTTTTGGATTGAGTGTTCACACTAAAATAACATTTTTTTATTACAAAAAATAATAATTTATATTACACCTAATATAATTATTTAAAAATAATTATTTTATTTATAACGTGCATTTTGCTTGCGGGATTAATTTGTTAAATTGTTGTTATTGTTATTATTATTGTTGGTTGGACACTACCCTCATCCCCCCCATCCTCCCCGCCACTTATCTTTTTGTACACTTTTCAACCCAGATTTTTTTTTAATTTAATTTGTTTTTTTAATTTAATTTGTTTTTTTAATTTATTTTTAATTGAATTTATTTTTAAAGTTTAGACAAAAAACTATAATTCAAAGTATTATTAATATTTTAAATAATCCCGCCCCACTGTACTAATAATTCTCCCCCACCCCCCACCTCCCCCATTAATTTTCTCAATGGGAATTTACAAAATTGTTGACTCTTTAAAGAATCGTGCGAAAGAAAAGGAAATTAAATGAAAAAGAGCGGCTTTTGGGTTTACTGGCTTTTAAAATTAAAGACTGAAAATGAGACTATTAATAACTGTTTTATCTGATTTTTATATTCTCACGTTTTTCCAATCAATCATTGACACACTATAGTCTTATAATGTATTATTAACGATTGTCTGTAATATTACATTATTAACGATTTGGAAGAACAATTTTCGGAGGGATTTGTTCCTGTTAATCTTTTGATTGACTCTATAATATTAATACTCTGACTCTATTAATTGAATTAACCGCCATAAATGAGCATAAATGAGTGAGATTTGTGTTAATATTGTTTTCCCTTTATTTGAATATTTCTTTTAATTATTATTAACATTTTTGATTCAGGATAAATTTTGAATGCGGATTTTTTGTTTGTGTGTCATCACCATCATAATCTGCAATATTTGCATTGCTTGGCATGAACACACGTGTGTGATATCATGATGATAATGATGTTAAAAATAAATTGCACATATATATTGTTGAAAGACTCATTCATTTTTCCGTTCGCATGGTCAACGTTGGGAAAGGAACTCATCGGATTTTCCGGAATTATTATGATTGTGCGAATCGGAATAACGTTTTTTTTTTGCGTATTATTTTGTTGTATTTATTTTTGAACCTTCAGACCCTCCAATATTGAAATATATGGACAGTGGTGATTGTTGATGCGTTTGACCCTTTGACCCCAGGGTGGAAATGAGTACTTTCCCCTGCTTATTATTATATCGGCACATCTGTACTTGATTGGCCATAATGATTGAAGTGGAATGAATAATTATTAATTCAATATTTTTGTATACGACACATTTATATGGAACTAATAGTAATATTATTATTATTTATTATTATTATTATTAGACCTTTATTAAATTGCCTGCGCCTGGAAATCGGGAAGTAGTTTTATATATGTATTGAGCCATGTATGCTATACTCATTATATGTATTTATCCTTATTATTATAATTATTTACATGGATTTACGAAACTTAATTTTGGTGTGTACGTCATTCATCAGCTTGTTGTTGTTTTTAGTAATTATTCATACTTATAAGCTATACATTTTGTATTTGTATAAAATAGATATTATTACTATTATTATTATTATTACATTGCCTGGGACGCATGTATTTGCATTTGCAAGAATATTAAGGGCGTTCTATATTATTACTTGTAAGTATCTTAAAATATACAAATATGTAATATTTTGGATTTATGTTGTTGTTGTTCGCGTCAATTAATACTGTCTTTCGTACTTTGAATAACAATATTATTATAATTATGTATGCTGCGGTAAATCACTATATGTATTTGACTATTGATTATAAGGTATTCTGGATGGACTTATTTGATTCCAAGTATAGCTTGTACCTTTAAATCCAATATAAATTTATTGTATATGCTGGATATGCATTGCATTTAATTATATTATAATTAAATAATTAATAATAATAGCATGTACACTTGTTAAATTATCGTTGCTGTTTGACGATCCATATTCATTATACTGGATGTTTGTTTGTTTACAAGAATGGGATTTTTGATGACTTGGATTTTGTTGTAATACGTTTAATACTACATATGCTGATGTGATTGATAATAATAATTATTTTTATTGTTTATTTAGATACTCAACTATATACTGCTGCATTTTATGTAGATTTATATATTATGCGGGATTTAATATATTAATTAATTATTATTACCCTTATCCTCCGCGTTTTCAGATCGTTATATATGACTTTTTACACATGTATCGTCTTTTGTATGTAATTTACACACACCTTATTTGTTCCCTATGTAGACAAATATTTTTTGAATGTGGAATGTATTAATTTAGTGTTATTATTTTTATTATTATTATTATGATTATTAGTTGTAGTAGTAGCAAAACCGCCGTATGAAGTATGTAGTTTTATTATTGTTACGTTATTAGGATAATGTTTTACATTATAGGATTGGATGTTGAGTGTGTGTGTGTGTGTGTGTGTGTGAATGAAAGAGAGAAATCTTTTCTATACTTTTATACATTTGATACAAGTGATTTTGAAAATTTAATTTTTAATTTCAATTATTACGCATGATTGATTTTCCGTTTGATATTTTTGATGATGTTTGTGTTTTATTTTATTATTTTTTTGAATCTTTTTCTCGGGTTTTTTCCGCTTCTTTTTTTTGGGGAGTTTATATATACTTACTTATATATATATATGATGCTATAATAGCTTGTATAATTACAATGAACGATGATGATATATGACTTGATTTTTACAATGGAGCTTGGACTTTATTTTCAGCTCGCCATTGAGGCTCAGTACCGCAATTGCGACAGCACGATGACCAATCTCATGGAATGGCTCCAGGAAGTTGAGCGCCGCCTGGCCACACAAGAGCATGTCAAGGAAACTCTCGAGGAACTCAAGCGACAAACCCTCACTGTCAAAGTATGGCTGTGCACGTGATTTCATGCAAATTTTGTATTTATTTTTGTGAAGACGCTTTTAGACTATTGTTTTTTTGTATCAATTTTTATATCAATTTTTTATTTATTTTTATATCAATTTTTGTATTTATTTTATATCAATTTTTGTATTTATTTTATGTCAATTTTTGTATTTATTTTATATCAATTTTTGTATTTATTTTTGTATCAATTTTTGTATTTATTTTTATATCAATTTTTGAATTTATTTTTGTATCAATTTTTGTATTATATTTGTGAACAAGTTTTTAAACTACTGTATTTTTTGTATCAATTCTTGTATTTATTTTACTATTAATTTTTGTATTTATGTTTGTATTAATTCTTGTATTTATGGTTGTATTAATTCTTGTATTCATTTTACTATTAATTTTTGTATTTATTTTTGTATCAATTTTTGTATTTATTTTTGTATTTATTTTTGTATTTATTTTTGTATTTATTTTTGTATTTATTTTTGT
>JAQGAK010002584.1:0-19438 GCA_034696945.1 Lipothrix lubbocki
GAGAGCTCGTATGCATATAACCATGTATGACATGCGAGCCCAAAGGATCTCTTATAGAGAGAATTCTCTTATATGGACGCCTCTTATAGCGAGGTTCCACTGTAACCCGGTTTCGATATATCGACCATCGTTTTCATTACTCCCTGCGTTACTCTAATTATATGTGGCTTACTTCTAAGTTGCTATATTAGGGTTCAATGTTTTAGATTTGTAGTTAGTTTAACAAATATTATGCCTATATTGCATACATATGTATATGATATGTAGTTAATTATAGTTTGTTTAACTATATCATATTTACTGCAATTGCTGACTGATTTTGATGCGGTTCGTTCATCTTAATTCGCAATGTACTTCTCCGCCAGAATCTTGAATTTGCTTTGATCTAACTTTCCAATTGTTGTTGTAAAACGCTTTGCGTATGCCTCATTCGCCGCGTAACTTTCGCGCCCAACGTTTTACGCCAATGTTTAAAGTTAGGAGTAAGCAAATTAATAACTCCGGTATAGAGAATGGGATTGCCAATGCCGTCAATAAAACCTCATCGAAATCCGTCAAGAATTCCAAAAGAATGTTAGGAATTATGAGCATTACACGAAAATATTCCTATTTAATTTATTCCAATTTGGATAGTTCGAACGTTCACCGGCTGAGTGGAATATGAACAAAAATGACTAAAATAAAGTCAAATCACGGCATTTATTCCTTTTTTCAATTCCATGTAAAATTTATTTTTAAAAGTGCAAAATAAACTAAAACATTTTCTTGTGTAATAAACTGTACAATATAACGTTATTATTTCGCATTAAAAAAGTCTTCTTTTATTATTCAAATTATTTATCGATTTGGGTAGTAAACCTTTTTCAACATGACATAAGCATTCATATCCTAATAAGGTAATTAATTTCAAATAAAATTCTATTAAAGATGTTGCTTTGCATTTCCAAACAAAAATTTATAGAATCTAAAAACGTGAAGGTAAGTACGATAGTCGATAGAAACCATTATACATGGAAAAACATTGAGAAAAATCACATATAAAAAAGCGAATAGTGCGAAAAATCATTTAAAAATCACACCTTGGAATGGGTTTTTTCTGATTTTGTATTTATATATTTCTTTCAAATTCGTCTTCCAATTTGTTTGAGCATATGGACGTGAAAAACCTCCCGGGTTTTATATGATTTCTGGCAAACTGAACATTTATAAGCTGGTTTTTTGCAATGACCCTTAAGATGTCTTTTCAAGCTTTCTCTGTATGGAAGTTTAGTTGGGCAGGCTGGACAAGAATATTCTTTGATTCCGCACTCCTCTCGTGTTGGGCCAAATGCCCTAGGAAATATTTGGTTTTGAAGGACTTGTGGCAAACGGGACATTGGAAAGGTCGTACCCCGGGATGGATTTTCATGTGTTGAGTGAAGTTCAGGTAACTTGAGAACTGGGCGGAGCAGACGGGACATAAATATTTTGGTGGTCGAATCTTTTTCGGAGGGATTTCTTCCAAATGATGAGTCTCCTTGTGTTCCCAATAGGAAGTGAATGTGGGGAAAACTGTCAAGCATTTATGGCATTTGAAATGAATTTGACCATTTCGTCATCACCACAAATATTTCTTTTTGCTAATGAAATGAGATCCCTGGTTTTGAAGGGTTTTCCGGATGATTTCAAATTGTCTCCTTCTCGTAAATGACACCGTAAATGGAGGATTAATGACTCTTGGCGCTGAAACGCTACGCAACAACGCCCACATTCATGGCCTTGGCTACTCTGCTGATTCTTGGCTAATAATTGCGTAGTCTTTAGGAATCGGGCACAGAAGAATCCAAACTGGGAAGTATATTTTGAATGCTTAAATCTTCCATGACAGTGATTCATTTTTAAGTATGATTTTGTATTTTTCCCATGACAGTACTTGACATGAATGGTCGCCAAGCGGTGATTTGAGCAGATTTTTTTGCACAGGCTGCACTTGTAGAAAACTTTGCTGTCGTGGGACTTCATGTGACTTTCGAAGTGGTCGCAACGGTGAAAAGTGTTGGAGCAAATATTGCAAGGGAGTAAAAAATCTTCTATTCTGGAATGCGCAATATTTGGTTCCATATCAATTGTGTGACGGTTTACAAGTCTGCAAAATCTGAATGTTTTTTTTTATATTGCTACAAAGTTATTTGGTTCAATATTTTTTAATTCATTAAATTATTCCTCTTTTAAATATACAAACACTATAGACTCTCCCTATAAGAGATCTCCATATAAGAGAACTCTCTGTAAGAGATCTTTTGGGACGTTTTTTAGACACAAATTGTGTGTGACACACATTTTAATCAATATTCTGGCGGAACTGCACGTTTTTGCGATTACACATGCCAGATATATTACAAGCAAGTTGTGAGCTGGTCTGACCTGAGAATCTGAGATAGTGGAAAATAATATGTAATAGCATAGCATGCAATTATTTAGCATGTATTTCAGTATTTCCGTTTAAATTCTGTTCCGTGATAATAATTAATTTTACAAAAAATACAAAACACCAGATTGTAGTTACAAATTGTGAGCATGGAATTTTATTCTTACTCTTTTCAAGTAATTTTGAAAATGACATTTTAATTTTTGAATTAATTTCTTTTACCAATAGTTTCCCTATATGTTATTTACATATCTTGTATACATTCAAATGTCTATTTCCTGCGCCACTTTTGGCGGGAAAGCAGTAAAAATCCAAGATCCTGAACCCTGAGTAATCTTGCATTTTGCATGCAATATCGGAGTTGACACAGTTGATAAGAGCAGGAAAATCAATTTTCGTGGAGCCAATTCTATCTTGCGCAACTCCCGCAATAATCTGACATGTTACATAATTACATATATGCGTTCGCTACTATTGATATTATTATTATTGATTTTTCGTTTTAAATTTTAAATCTGCAGTAAACTTATTGTAATTCGAACATGCAGTGCTTTTGGTAAATATTGAAAAGTAACAAAACCAATTAAATTCCCAAATTTTAAATCTACACGTTAGTAGAAACCAATTGTAAATTCAGCTCTACCATATAATTATCTGAATATATTTGGCTTTTAGAATGTCTAACAAAAATTGCCCCACTGTTTCTCTGCACCAAGGAAAAAGGGCGTGTAAAGAAGCCCTTAAGGTACGAAATTAAAGATAATTTTTCAATCTTTGACTGTTTTCCAATCGATTTTTGATCTTTCGTTCATTTTATTCATACGCAGATAACTTGATCATACTATATTGTTTTTATTATACTCCACACAGTGCGCACAAAATAATGCAATACAAATACTATTTTGTAAATTATAGCAGAAGGAGGACAACGACGCTACACATTTGTACGAGCAATTCATTCAAATTCCAGTGGTATGACCAGATTTTAGCGTTACGAACATCAGTATAAATTTTAAATGACTTGAATTTATGTTATTATTATTTATTTAATGAATTTAATCAGTAAATTTGGACTTATGATCGGCGAGAGATGCTATCTAACAGTTTTTGACAAATTCTTCGTCAAAATAAAATATAATTGAATTCTCTTTAATATTCAGTCACGTCCCTCTTATGAAGTTACGGAATCTTTGAATTTTTATTTTATTGGTAAATAAAGACAGTGTTTTTTTAATTAACCCGCAGATCACGGATTACTTCTTGGATTTCCTCCCCTTGACGGATATCTTATCTTGCACATTGGTGTCCAAGGAGTGGAACAGGTTGGCTCGGGATCACATTCGGCGTCATCGACACTGCCGCTTGAAATGTACGCTCTCCGACAACCAAAGACCTCAGGAGCTTGCTAGCTTAGTAGAAAATGGGATTTTGAAGGATATCGCCCATGTATTCACTGGATTTCATTTCGTAATTCATGCTGAAGTTACGGGCGGGCTGACTCCCGAGAGTATGTCCATTCCATACATGGAAAGCCAAGTTCTCCCATCCCTCACCATTATAATGACGAAGATAAAGAGTATAAAGCGGCTAGTTTTTGAACTGGAAGAGGATTTTGGAACCAAAAAAGAATACATACTCTTCCGTGTCTGCGATTGGATATTTAGCACATTACCCCTGGGTGATTTGGAAAGCTTGCGTTTTTCGGGCACATTTTTTACCGATTGGGATAGAATTTTTGCCTCAATTCCAACAAGGGGATTGGCGAATTTGAAAAGATTTGAGTTTGAGTTCGACCATTTAATAAGCTTCAACGACGGCGGGTATGCAATCATTCTGAAGCAATTTCCTGCTCTATCCGAATTCTGTATGAGCGTTGACATTGGGAATGTGGGAATTTTCAACAAGTTTAATAAATTGTCAACGATCAAACATGTGCGAGTGCTTAAAAAATCAACATTAGATTCTGGGAACAAGGAGCTGCAAATTCTTGAAGAGGCCAAGCTCCAGCTAGAAGTCTTCCATGTTGACAGCTGTCAAAAATTGAAACCGGAACAATTTCAAGCCGTCGCCCGGATCCTGCAACCTTGTTCGAAGAGCTTGAAGAAATTCATTTGCAGACGTCTGACGTACAAACAGATATTCAATATTCAGATTCCACCCATGCCCTGCGTCGAGGAAGTGGTCGTCTACTATCTTTTACAGGGCGAACACGAAGACGACGAATATCTGGAGTCCAAACTGAGACAAGATGAAGAGGCCAAATTGAAAATCCATCCTCATCTGAGGCAACTTTTCCCCAATGCAGTAATAATTGCAATGTCCGATACGCTCACAAAGGTCGTCTCTGTGGACATAAAACCAAAGGATGCACAGTTGCACAGCTTGTTGCGTGGACTTATTCCTGAGAATGAATTGCAACCTCCGATTCCTCAATTCTAAAACTGCGAAAACGTGTTGACTAGTATTTGATATTTACATTTTATTACAATGTACACTGAACTCTCGCTATAAGAGAAAGCTATAAATCACCAAAATCAGTCTTTTATATAGGAATTCTCTTATAGAGAGAGCTAGTAGGCATATAACTATGTATGACATGTGGGCCCAAAGGATCTCTTACAGAGAGAGAGTTCTCTTATATGGAGATCTCTTATATCGAACGTCCATGGTAGTATAGGTGATGAAGATCTATTTTTTAAATGTCACTTGTTACTCAAGTACACCTTACTCTCATTATAAGAGATCTCCATATAAGAGGACTCTCTCTCTGTATAAGAGATCCTTTGGGCCCGCATATTAGACATAGTTATATCCAGCTTATTAGCTCTCTTTAAAAGAGAATTCCTTTATAAGAGACACATTTGGGTGATTTATAGCGTTCTCTTATAGCGAGAGTCCAGCGTAATATTATTTTACACTCCCTTGTAGTTTTACTTCAAAATCAAGAATCACAATTCCTCCTGTTGCATTTCCTTAGAAACAAATCCCCCTTTAATGTGTATTATCGGTTAGTCTTCCCCTTTACTGTCATCATCATCAGGTATGGATGGGATAACTCTTCGAATGCGTTGAATATATGTTTGTATATATTTCAGTTTTGTTAATAAATATTTAATGTTTACCTTTGTATTATAAACATCAATTTATTATAAAAATTTAGCCTAAAATGGCTTCGGATTCTAATTTCACTTATGTTTCGTTGTGTAACATATTTGCATATGTTGATAGTGGAAATGCAAAATGGGCTATTTAAAACGGATTGGGGATGTCTTCCTTTGGGGACACACATGGGGATAGCCCACTTTGCATCTCCACCGACGTCATATCTTCAAGGCAATAGGAAAGTTGCATTCATACAAAATGCGTTATCTCCATTTCTCCCTAATCCAAGAAGCGCTATCCACCGTCATTTCAAGTGCAAAAGATGGGTTAACTCCAACAATTCTAAAGAAGTTTAATTAAAATTAACTATAAATGCTTTGGAACGTTAAGTTTAGATATAAGTAAGTGCTTTTTATGTGACTTAAATCACTTTGCATCAACATGGTGGTGGATAACCTATCTTGCATATTATAACCGTGGATATATCTCACTTTGCACCTTTAGCAACGATATGCCTCTTAGGGCTTTCGACTAGACAAGAATAAATTCGGTTCCGTTGCAGTTTATCAAATCCTAAAATTTAATAAGCAGCCAAGGATATTCGTCCTACAGAATTTGGCGGGCTTTGTTAATATTTTTGTTTTGAAATTTACATGACAAAAAAATAGAGCACATGTGCAATAAAGAACCTCACGGAGTATGCGAGAATCCAACACAAAAATCAATAAAAAGAAAGGCCATGGTTTTCAATTCGCGAAAAGTTTTCATTTTCTTGTCAATATTACGCATAAACCTACATAGATCAGTTATGTACAAATAATTAATACAAAGTTTTCATTAATACAAATCCGCAAGCAGTAATTTCTGAGTAATTATTATTCAATTTTTTGTAATTGTCAAAATATTGAAATAATTTTCTAGTTTATTCAGTTGAATTATATTTTAATTGCCTCAGATTTGTATAAACTTTTGTAAATTCCCCCAACAGAAATATTATGGAGGTAGATACGGAGAAGAAAGCAAATTTTAACGAACCTGGCTGCAGCATAACAACAACGGTAGTAAACAATTTTAAAATAAATTATTTAAAAAATACTATAACAAGTTTTACATATCATTGAAAAATTGAAATTTTACACTAAACTTTCCTGCGTATGATCACGAATTTCACGAATTAAAGCAATCTTGTAATTCCTGGTCTTTAAACATTGACAAATGTTATTAAAATTAAAACTTTTAAATATATTGCTAAAATTACGAACCATTCATTTAATTTAACTTTCCTATACAACCAAATAATTTCATTAGACTCATTAGACACCATTGGGTTGGAAATGGATGAAATTTAATCATATTTTAAAATTTTGTTGTAGGACAAAAATGAAACCACCATACCTGTGGAAAAAATCTTTGGGAATTTGCTGGTAAAAAATAAATTTACATACTCAAAAAAGTAGTAGATTGTACATACAATAGCAATTTAAACTATATTTACAAGAAATAACTCATTTTTGTAATTTCCCTTGAAACAAATAATTCTTTTTAAAAATTCACTTTTAAATAAATGATTCATTGTTAACAAGTTAGTGAATTCATTAAATAGGTCACAGATTCCATCCTGAAGAACCTCGACCTCTCGGAAATCAACACAATTTCATTGGTGTCCAAAGGTTGGAATGCTTTTGCAGGAGACTTTCTTCGACGGAAGCGGCAATGTCTCCTGAAATGCAATTACAACGACTTGTCCGAACTGCAACGTCGTCATGCATTTTTATCAGATAATCCTAACCACCGATATGTAGGGGTATCTATTTGGATTGACACGACCACGACCGACGACCACGACGACTACGACGACGACAATGAGGAAGATGATCCAGAGGATTTACCAGCCGCCGCCGCAGAAGAAACTCGAGAATTACAACTTAAATCTCAATTTGAACAAATGATCAACTTGCTAACGATTAAGCACGTCAAGATATCTTACGACGTGGATTCTTTTAGTACGTCAGAAATATTCAAGACGCTGGAATATTTATTTTCGCTGATTGTGGATACGATAACTTTGGAAATCACAGACACAGAGAGCGTCCGACAACACTGGACTAGTTTATTTAAAAACGTTGAACCCAACAAGTTTGCTAATTTGAAGTCAATTAAAGTAAACCACGAAATCCGGGCTGTCATGGCGCACTCCTCCGAAGTAGAATTTGAAGCAGTGTTCCGAGCTTGTCCGAATTTGTTGGAGTTACAAATGCCTGTGGAAATCGAGCAGGTCAAGGTCTTTTATCGGAATAATAAATTGTTTTTGATCAAATGGCTTAGGCTTTGCGAATTCCGGAAGGATTTACACTTGGAACATGAAGCCCTAGCAATCTTGAAAATGGAAGGCGTCTCCCTAAGGATTTTGGAAATTAGTCCAGATTTTTGGCACGCGGATGAATTCAATTACCTGGGCCAAATATTGACAGGTGTAAACGTGACGAGCTTACGGGAGTTGAAGTTGCGAATATCGACCGTGACCACGATTGATGACCACAAACTACGATGTCCAACTTTACCCGACCTTCAACTCGTCACAGTCGCTTACACCAGAGCTGAAGGAGACTTTCACATTAGGGAGGAAACTATTACCAATTCCGCTCATTTGTCCCGGATTTTCCCCAACGCCAGACTGATAGCCTTCCCATTTAATGCGACGGATGTGGAATTTCAGTGACGCAAATATGGGTCACTTTTATGATGAATGAGTACGTATGTACACTGAACTCTCGCTATAAGAAGACGCTATAAATCACCAGAATCGACCTCCTATATAGGAATTCTCTTATATAGAGAGAGAGTTAGTACACTAAACTCTCGCTAGAAGAGAACGCTATAAATCACCAAAATCAGTTACTTTTATAGGAATTCTCTTATAGAGAGAGCTGGTATGTATATAAATATGTGTGACATGTGGGCTCAAAGGATCTCTTACAGAGAGAGTTCTCTTATATGGAGATCTCTTATAGCGAGAGTCCAGTGTATTAGGTGTATGTACATAATAAGCCACTTTATTTAAATGTAATTCCACGTACCCGCATCAACCTCACTCTTTAATACATAAACATTGTGGCTCACAGCGGTGGCAAACGTTCACGGGATTGTGTTTAAAGAAAATAAATTAAATTTTCAAGTATACAATTCATATCAAATTTAATAATTTATAGTTATGTAATAATAATTTAAAGTAATCATATCCACACTTGCTAATTTCAACAGGGACGATGTTTTACTTTGACATGACTTTGGAGTCCGGCGTTAGTCAGAAACGTTTTCGGGCACTGATCGCAGATCAAACGTTGTCGATTTCCATCATGTGTGATCATATGGGATCGAAGACAAAAAGCTCTTTTAAAGGATTTGCCGCACACTGAACATTGATACGGTCGCTCGAAATGAATCACCATATGACGCTTCAGACTCGTCTTACTCCCAAATGTAGCCGGGCAGACGGGACACGAATATTCACCCGCCACATCCTCATTCCCATTGTTAACAACATTTTGAATATTTCCGGACACTTCTGCAGCCGCCAGGCTGCTTTGCACATTGGCGTTATTGTTCCCCGAATGGATTTGAGAACCAGCAGGCGTCTCTCTCCGATAATGAATCCTGTGCTGGTGTTCCCAGAAGGCATTAAACGTCGGCAAGAGTAGAGCACATTCAAAGCAACTGAAATAATTTTGGAATTTATTATTCGCCATAAATTTCATATTCGCAGATGTCCTCCCCAGGGTATCTTTATGGTAAACCACTTGATGGCACTTGAAATTTACAAGGGTTTTGAAGCTCAAGCCGCATATTTGGCATTTAAAAGGTCGACCACCAGAGGTCAAATTATTTTCTGTTAATTGATTATCAGCAGCCCGAGCGAATTCCACTACTCCAGAATTTGTAGGTACTAATGTTTTAGCATGGACAATGCTCCGGGTCATTTGATCCTCTTTTCGAGGGTTTTGTATCACTGACGACGAGGACGAGGAAAGATTTTGATTTTGACAGGATTTTTTGAAGGAATGCAAATCAAGGGACTTGTTTTCTTGTAAATGACGTCTCCAGTGCAAAATTAACGATTCCTGCCGACGAAAACTTGAGCTGCAATAGTTACATTTGAATAATTTTCTGAGGTTTGCTTCTATAAGCCAATTATTCCTAATCTCCAAAAATTGAGCCCAATAAAATCCTAATTTGGAATGTCGATCCAGGATTTTATTTTTTCCATGACGACGATGACGGTACTTGACATGAATTTTTGAAAATCGGTAGCTAGAGCAGGATTTTCTACATATGCCGCACTTGTAACAAACTTTACCGCCGTGTAATTTCACGTGATTTTCGAACTGCGCAAGGCCTGTGGAAACTTGAGAGCAGAGGTTGCACGATAGAAATATTTCGTTTTCCGAATCCGTACTATTGGGCTCCATGACGGCTAAATCTTGTTCAGACTGAAAAAAAACATTTTAATTAATTACTGTTTATTCAATTATAGGTATTTCCTGTAATAAATTCAACGCCTATTATTAAACACAGTTATTGCCCACTCTGTACACATGATTTATATTAATTTTAATAAACTCGAGTAAGTTATGGACCTGTGGACCTTGAACCATTACAAAACCTTTAAAAAAATTGAGAAGCAAAATGTGCAAAAAACGGGCGTAAAATAAAAAAAGTACGGAATAATAAAATTCTGCTCAAAACTTAAAATTTGTTTGTAAATGTGTGTACAAAAATATCAATTTTAGCTGTAGAAAGTAAATTTTGTCAATACTTTTAATGCGTTTTCGACCCTGAGAAGTTGCTGAAAATTAGAAAAACGTAAAGTAAACTCAAGTAACTAGAAGAAAAATAATTTGAAAAAAAATTAAACATTGAACGGTCTTTTTGCAAAATTGAGGCTAAAAAAACAAACTTTCCCATCCCTGCTGATAAGTTAATATTAAAGATTGTGCAAATAATTATGTACTTTTGGCCTTATTGATGCACATTTCTGAAACCTGTGCACTCGAGATAAATCACTGAACGTCAACAGGAAAAAAGTGATTTGTCCTCTATAGTTCTTGTCCTTTTATATCTCTTTGCACTTTTTGCTTTGCATCCCACTCAAAGGATTTCGGGCTACTACTTTGCTCTTCATTGAAGCTCGTCCATATAAATAATTACTAAATGATATTCACAATAAAATCCTATTGTCCGTCCCTTGTTGCACCAGGGACTGCACTAATCCTGAATTAAATAAACTGAACTCTCGCTATAAGAGTAGACCATAAATTACCAAAATCAGTCTCTTATATAGGAATTCTCTTATAGAGAGAGCTAGTATGCTCATAATTTTGTATAATATTCGGGTCCAAAGGATCTCTGACAGAGAGAGTTCTCTTACATGGATATCTCTTATAGCGAGAGTCCAGTGTATCAATAACACTTGGGAGGTGCAGGGCGGGTTATCTTCATTTTCGTTTTATCATGGAAGTGTTCGTAATATTCTTTATTCATCATGCGTGTGATGCTGTTGATGCAGTATATGTATACACATGGGGCAGAGTGAGAGATGGAATTGATAATAAGAGCTCCAGACTAAAATAGCCTCATGCAATTACAAATGCAACTACAGCATGTGTGCTGGCTGCACTTTGCAATCGTACTTATGCATATATACAGACATTTTACGCAAGGGAAAGGTTTTGATTGTATAAAAAGCTTAGCGTGAGCGAAACATTAGGACGCTTTAACAAGAAGAGTCACTAATTCCCAGACGTATTACACGACTTTCATTCATAAAACGATAAAGCGGTGTATAAGGACGGAATTCAGCTATTAAATTTTCAGATTTTAGTGCATCTTGGAAAACGTTTTTCCAATTTTTGTTGGTTCCCGCAGGTCTTGATTTGCTTGCGGTAATAATTAATTATTTGTTAATATTTATTAATTATTATTTATTTGTACCCCAATACACCCACAGATGAAACCACTATTGCCGTTGATGAAAGACTGACAGAAGACCTTCGTTGGCAAGATTGTACTAAATTATCCAAACAAGATATCATAAACCTAAAGTTTTGCCGAAAATGCAGATTCTTTTTATGGCTCGGGGATATTTATGAACAAACTGATGGATGTCCGATGGGTTCACCTCTTTCCATCATAATTTGTGACATTTTATTCCAAAAGTTCGAACAAAGACTAGTATGTATGTATGTATACGTGCGTATGTGTACGTACAAAGACTAGTAACAAACAGCAACAACAAGAAGAAATTCTGAAAATGTTACTCACTTCATAAGCAAATTCAATTTACTAATGAAATGGAAATAAATGCCAAGTTGCCATTTTTGGATGCATTATTAATGCAAAATGATGACAGTTCTGTATCAACAACGGTGCATCGGAAAACAACCCATACAGATCGCTATTAAAACTATAACTCCCATCATCATGCCGCAAATAAAATTTGCGCTATTGATAATCTACTTAGAAGAGCATTTCAAATTTGTAATCCCCAATTTTTACAAGAAGAAATTAAGCACGTGAAGAGTGTTTTAATTAAAATCAACTACCCCTTCCATGTGATCGACCAAAGAATTTCAAGAACGGAAAACGTTTTTGACAAACCTAAGAAAATTGATGACGAAGGAAGATTAATACTATTATTCATGGGAAAGATATCCGGGAAAATAGGAGGAATTCTAAGACGGCAACACAAATGGTCAATTGCTTTTACTCCTGGCAAAAAATTGTCACGCCTTACTAATCCTTCACCAAGACAAGTGGAATGTACAGAATAACGGAGTTTATGCAATTAAATGTACATCTTGTGATGCAGTTTATATTGGAGAAACTAAAAGAGACCTCTAAACAAGAATTAAGGAACATTTAGACCACTGCCGATTGGGTAATGTAAATAAATCAGCAATCGCAAAGCATGTATGGAAATACAAGGGGGAACATGCCATTGACTGGAACGCCAAGATAATTTTACACGAAAGTCATGGTTACCGTCGAAAAATGAAAGAAGCTGTTGTGATTCAAGAAACTAAATCCATTAATATGAATGCCGACGACGGCTCATCGATACCTTCGCTGTGGTGACCTGCTATCCCAAACTTAGAAATTTTTGAAAAACTTTAAATTAAAAAATAGTTTTTAGAAATGGTTTAAAAAATTGAAAACAATATTTAAAATAATTTTAATGTTCAGTTGTCTTTGTGCTGACGATAGAAATTCTGTTTCTGAAAGCTCCACAAATAATAAATAAAACGCTTTCACGTAACCGTATAAAAATGAATGTATTATCATTTATATAAAAAATGAACAATAAATAAATAAATCTCTTCTCGGGTAATGCAAGATATATTTTCAAATGTTTATTAAAATTTAATAAAAGCTGTGTTTGTGTCCAAAATAAATAAATTAAAGGCAATTTTAACTGAAATGAAATGGTGAGACAATTGATTTTATTTGAAATGTTTCCTTCAGAAATCCGTCGTGTCTTTAAAAATTTACATATACTTGCAATTAGAAACATTCATAACATTTTCGCTATAATTTTGACTGGGACATTTGAGCATCAAAATTGTAATTAGTAGGCATATCTCAACACTTATTATCAACTCAAAAATTGGTGTGGTAAATTTTGAAATGACCTTGTAGACCTTGTTTACTAACAAATAATTTCGAGCATTGAGGGCAGGAAAAGCGTTGTCGATTTCCATCATGTGTGATCATATGGGATCGAAGAGTATCTGCTCTTTTAAAGGATTTGCCGCACAGTGAACATTTGTACGGTCGCTCTTTGGAATGAATCTCCACCATATGGCTTCTCAGCCCAAATGCATTCCCAAATTCAGCCGGACAGGTTGGACACGAATATTTCTTTACAATTCCGCAATTCCCATTTTCACGATGTTGGGCCAAATGCCTTTGAAAATATCCCCGACTTTTGAACGTCTTGCCGCAATAATTTTCGCATTTGTAGGACGGACGCTCTTTCAAGTGAATTGCCACGTGTCGTTTTAAGCTTGATTTATGTTCGTACATTTCGGAACAGATGGGGCACGAATACTTTTTCGTCACGAACTTCCTCAAATTGTTTTTTTCAACATTATTTTCACACCGAATTTTAGACGTGTGCATTTCCTCTCCATGATGAATCTTCTGTCGGTGCTTCCAGAGGGAATCAGTCGTTGGAAAATTTAGGACACATTTAGAGCATTTGAAAGGATTTTCGACTCTCTCCTTTGCCGTCGTCATAGAATTTCCAAATCGATACTCCGCTGTTTTTGCGTGGTCAACGATTTGGTGACACTTTAAATTCAATCTTGTTTTGAAGCGAAAATTGCATGTTGGGCAACGACAGGGTCGAACGGCGCAACCCAAATTATTTTTGGGACGTTCATCAATTTCATCATCAAATTCCTTAACATATTTGATGATTCCCAAATTTTGAGGTTTTTTCTTAACATTGAGAAAATGTGTCAATTGATTCTCACCACGAGCATTTTTTGGCACTGACGATGAGAAAATATTTGGTTTTTGGAAGGGTTTTTTGCAGTATTTCATTCTATTGTCTGCATGCAAATGGCGTCTGAAATGAAGAATGAAAGATTCTTCCCGAGGAAAATGCAATCCACAGTCTCCACATTTGAATCCTTCCACTGTGCCTTGCTTCAATAAATACATAATCTTCAAAAATTGAAACGAGAAAAATCCTAATTTAGACAGTCCATCCGGAATTTGATATTTCCCATGACGACGGTGGCGGTACTTGACATGGGTTTTTGCAAATCGGTAGTTGGAGCAGGATTTTCCGCAAAGGCCGCACTTGTAAAGAATTTTGCTCCTGTGTAATTTCATGTGATTTTCGAACGAGGAAAGACAAGTAAAGGAAGCCCGAGGGCAGATATTGCAAGTCAGCAATATTTTATTTTCCGCGTTCGTAATTTCGGCTTCCATGATTTTTCTATACTTTTTATCATACTGAAAAAAATAAACAATTTTTTGGTATATGCATTCAATTAACTTCAGTACCTAATTTTTATTAGAATATAAATAATATTAGCTTATTATTAGGGCTGGGAAATCGCGAAAAACACGATAAAGTTAAAAATTCATAGTAGAGTATTCCCAGCTAAGTAAATTGGTTTATTGGACATCCAAACATCCCAAAACCGAAAAAATGAAATTTGAAAATCGCGAAAAACGCGAAATGCGCGAAAAATGGTATAAAAACGCGAAATATACAAAATTCCCACGAAATACCGCGAAATTTGATGTCCAACATGTTGGACATCAAATTCAACAACTTTTTCTACAATTTTTTGCACAAAAACGGAAATTTTAGCCAGAAAAATAAATTCCTAAATTATTTTTATCTACTTTTGGCATTAAAAACTACTCAAAATAGGAAATAACTCGTTAAAAATTGTAAGAATGATGTTAAAAACCCTAAAATAAAGCCAGAATAAACAGAAACTTAAAAAACTGTGAGTAAAAATCGCGAAATACCGCGAAATTTCGTCAACGTGTTTGCGAAATACCGCGAAAAATTGACTGTAATTTTGCGAATTTTTAAGGGCCAAAAACGCGAAATGGTCCCAGCCCTACTTATTATGATTGGATTTAACTATTCTACCTAATAATTTTCATTATTTTATCAATATATTATAAATAGGTACTTGTTTATTAGCACATTCTTGAAACACGTGGACTGGATAAAGAATTAAGACTCAACGGCCGCAAGACAAAAGAGTGTGATTGTGTGCGTCTTTTGTTCTTTCGCTTTTGCACTCCGCGCAAATGCTTCCTTCGTAATGTTTTCCTGCCTAAAAGACTCTTTTATAATATTTACATAGAGTATTCACCAGCCATTAGTAAAAGCAAAGCACGAGAGCTTTGTCCTCGCTGATTCCAATTCAAGAGGAAGCTTATTATATTAATACAGATGTATTTGTTCTTTGCAGGTGCATCCAACAATTGACGCTTCAGCCATAGGGACGCACCACGCATTACATTAATACATTACAACTGCAGTTGTGTGTATGTGGAATTACTTGTTCTGAGGTGCAAGGTGAGTTGTCTCGATCTTTCCATATATGCGAAAAAGATCACTTCGGCAAGGCCCGAGGGGTTTTGGAGCAGTCTTTTCCGCCTTGCTTTTTCATAGGTTCAAGGCCAACGTGGATTTTGCGAAATTGCAAAATTTACCGAAATGCCCATAAAACGTCCTTTTCTCTACATACTCACTGAACTCTCGCTATAAGAGAACGTCATAAATCACCAGAATCAGTCTCTTATATAGGATTTCTCTTATAGAGAGAGCTATTATGCGTGTAACTATGTATGATATGCAGGTCCAAAGGATCTCTTACAGAGAGAGAGAGAGAGAGAGTTCTCTTATATGGATATCTCTTATAGCGAGAATCCGCTGTATTATAAAGACAATCTCTTATAGAGAACATGAATTGCATGTAATAAGATACTGAACGGTTGGATTAGGTGTGCTACTGTTAGGAGAGTTTCCTTATAAAGAGGTCCCTTATAGAGAGAGTCCAGTGAACCTAAAAAGTATTTTGCATATAGTTTAAACTCTTTATAACGGCACCCTATAAAGCCGCAAAATTTGACCGTTATAAAGAAATGCTCTTATAAGCATTAAAATTTCATGCAAATTTTTTCCTCCGGCTGTAAGAAGAACTGACCGTTATGGGAAGAATGCCCATATAAAGAGGACCATTATAGCGAGTTTCCTCTAACTCTTCTGTAGTTAACGTTTGGCCAAAAAGTGCATTTAACGATTATTTATTCATGATATATTACATTAGTCATTTATACAAATTTTTTAGTTTTGACCGTAGAACCGAACTTTTTGTGGAATTGTTTTGACGTTTTTTGGGGAAATATTTAACCGCATACACATTGAACATGTAAGACACTCAGGAAGACATAAGTATAAGTAATATTAGTACACGCTCACCATAAGTGTCAAACTATGGTATGGTTAGTCATGTGATATCTAAGTCCATGTCTTGACACAAACGTTTTGGAACATTGATTGCATTTAAAATGTTTTCGATTTTTATCATGTGTAGTCATGTGGCGTTGAAGATAACAACGTGTAATAAATGACTTGTCGCACACTGGACACTTGTAATTTCGCTCTCCGGAATGAATTTCCATATGGGTTTTCAAGTAACGTTTGCGCGTAAATTTAGCCGAGCAGATAGGACACGGGTGATTTCCCCTCTGCTTTCCATCTCTTATTGTCTCCTGGTCCGATAACTCTCTAACACATTGTTGTTGCTCTTGACAGTTTTGTGAGCGGATTTTGGTTAAGGATGGCTTTCGAGTTCCATCATGTCCAAGCATATGGATTCGAAAACAGGACTTGCTTTTGAAGGATTTCTCGCACACTGAGCATTTATAAGGGCGATCATTGGAATGGACTAGCATGTGCCTATTCAAGTGCCCCAGCAATTTCGCTGGGTAGATTGGACATTGATATTTTCGGCCTGGTGGCATGTCTACGTGCGTCCTTCCGTTCAACCGGCGTTTTGCCTTCCCATTATTAGCATTTTGGTCGTCGTCAGGTCGGATTTTTTCAAGTATTTGAACCTGATCTTCTCTATTTAGATGAATCTTCAGTTTATGATGCTCCCTGTAGGACGCAAAGGTTGGGAACAGCTGAGTAAATTGTGTACAAACTGAATTAATTTCATATTCATCCAACGTTACAAATCCATTTGTGGAGGTTAAGGACGGATCTACCGTTACTTGATTATTAGCAGCGATAGATTTAATCGTTGGAATCATAGAATTGGCAGTTTCAGGATTCTTGACGATTTCGTTATCCCTCCGAGAATCTGTTTTTGCCAATAATGACAAAACATTTGCTGGTCCTTGACAGGGTTTGAGAATATTAAACTTTGGATTTTGGAGTAAATGACGTCTTAAATGCAGGAATAGAGATTCTTGGCGACGAAAGTTTAGACTGCAAAATCCACATTTATGCTGTTGTTGACTGGTCTGGGCTGTCGTGTTGTGCACTAGTAGTAAATACTTAATCCTGAAAAATTGGACGCAGAAAAATCCAAATTGGGGAACCATGGTCGGGATTTGTATCCTTCCATGACGATACTTGACATGTATGGTTGCAAATTGGTAACTGAAGCAGGACGCTCCGCAAATGCCGCACTTGTAGAAAACTTGACTGTCGTGTGTCGTCATGTGATCCTTGAACTGCTGGGGACAGGGAAAAGCTTGAGAACAGACGGAGCACGGGAGGAGTTTTGTGTCGTCGTCTGAGTTTGCAAAATTGGCTTCCATGACAATTCTAATGCGGTTTACGAACCTGGAAAATAATTGTTTTGCTTTGAATTATGGATTCGATTTAATTTCGGTTTTTACAATGTTATTCGCTATACATGAATTATATTGGTGAAGAATATTTTTATGTACATATATGCTAAATATAGCTTAACCTTTTAAAATATGTCATTCAAAATTTTTTAAGTTACCCATACATTTGTTATATGTAAATAATAATAGTTACACACTCAAATAAAATTCCATACCAGTCCGGACGATAAATTTTAAGAGAAGTCCAATGTCAATGAATTTTAAAAACACGTGAACTGTAACAATAAAAAATATAATTGAGCACTGAATTTAACATTGTATTATGATTGATTTTATCCATTGGTATGTACAAGAGGACCAGAATAGTTATTATTTTTAATTGTATACAAAAATTCGAGGAAAATACATGAATTTGTATTAATCTTATTATTATTTTTAAAATTTTCTATCTCGAGTTGGTTGGACTCTGTCAAGAGGAAGATTCAATTTCTGAACGTTCGCAGAATATAAATTTGTTGTGTATTGTCGTTGTGCTTGCACTATGTAGTAGTAGAGTTTCACCTTCCTCGTGCTGCTTATTTCTCTGATGCATATGTACATTACATAATGAAGACCATACAGTCTGAGCCAAAGCACGAGCATCCTCACATGTTTCAGGAGGACTTTTAAATCGATATTTGACACTTGATGCTGAAGCCACAGTAAGATTGCGATTACCATTGCACATGTCTATGGAAGATACATGATGCAATGCAAAAGTGCTATTCTTCCTTGTTGAAATTTAAATAAATTTGAGTGGACTAATTAGATTTTCATTCCACATCTTATTAAAGACTACTTGCTTGTTTTTGTAGGCGCCAGGTTTTACTGTGGTACACAATGTCTTTTCTGAATTTTCGTCACATCTAAAATACCACTTTTCACATGGATGTTCTTAAAATTTGTTACGGAAATGTGCTCGTTTTCTCCCAACTGACGAATTTCCCGCTGATGTTTTAGGAAGTAAACGGAATGGAATGGAAACATCAGAAAACATTTAGAGCATTTGAAATATTCCCGCCACTAAATTTTTTCCTTGCAATTACTGTGAAAGGCAAGGATTTAATTCTGAATTAATTCTTTATTTGTTTGTGTACGTATTATTTATTCTCAATTTTATAATGGTTCAATTTTGCATTAGAACATTTATTTCCCGCGGCCGTTTTGGTGGGAAGACGGGAAGAAGTCGAGGGGCAGCCCCAACCAAACGAGTGGCTAAAAGCTGCGACCTTTAAATTGTTCAGTTGTAGAAGAGGCGACGTACAACAAAACCAAAGTATTTAACGTGGATTTTATTTTTGACATACATATTTATTACATTGGTTTTGTTTACCATGATAATTTAGGTACTAGAACTATTTTCTACAATTTTCCGTTTTTTGACGGTTGCCCAAATTAATTTCCTCTGAACTCCTCATCGGGTAGTTCAGGGATGAAGACGCCGTGGTGGTCACTTTTGGAGCTGTGGCTGTAGGTCCGTCGATCGCGAACTCT
>JAQGAK010002585.1:0-19436 GCA_034696945.1 Lipothrix lubbocki
CAACGGTCGGGGGAGGGAGGGATGCTTAAAGAAGTCAGGTGAATCGGACGCTCAGCCTGAATGGAATGTCCAGGAAGATATGCAGAGTGTGTCTTCTTTGTAATATTTCCTTTGTCTTAGAAAAGTCCACACTAATCTTATTTTCTGCACACGGCCCGTGGTTTGCATATCGTCTTGAGTGCAACCTTCTTTCTTCTTGTTCTCTCTCTCTAAGGGTCCGACATCTATTCTGGGGTGAGCCAGCAATTTTTAGAGGCAGCGCCCCCCAGGGGGCGGACCCTGATGTAATAGTGCATGTCAGTACGTCCGGTGGCACGATAACTCAATAACCCGTAGTCCGATTGTGTTCAAACTTTGTACACATAGTCTTCAGGCATAAAGCTTGGATGAGTTCGAAGATGGGTCAAATCGGGCCACTCGTTTCGGAGTTACCCGGGTATTGTTTTTTAAAATTAACCGTTTTTATTAAAACTTGGTATACATAGTATCCAGGCATTCATATTAATGAAATTATCCCACAGTTCAACCGAATCGGTTTAACAGTTTCGGAGTTACGCAGGTATTTTGGTAAAAATCATCCGATTTTGCTAAAACTTGGCATACATAGTCTCCAGGCATATAACTTTAAGTGTTTCTCAGTTGAGCCGAATCAAGTTACCCGTTTCGGAGTTACCCGCGTATTTTGTTAAAAATCATCCGATTTTGCTGAAACTTAGTATACATAGTCTCTAGGCATATAACTTTAATTATCCCACAGTTTAACCGATTCAGGCCAACCGTTTCGGAATTACCCGGGTGTTTTTTTAAATCATGCTGAAATTTGGTGTACAAAGTTTTCGGGCCTAGGGCATGGAATATTTGAAAGTTTTGACGAATCGGTTGAAAATCAGAGTTACCCGAGTTTTTCTTACAAAACTTATCTGATTTTGCCGAAACTTAGTGTATGCAACCTCCAGACGTAAGCGATGGATTATTTGAAATTGAAGCAAATTGATGGAACATTTTCGGTGTTACCCGGGTTTTGAGAAAAGTATAGATCAAAATGACATGTATTTGCTGTAAATTAAAAAAACACTTGGGATAATAAATGCTGTAATGGTTTTAAACGTTGACAAATCCGCTGATAAATAACTGGGTAATGAATAGCTGGCGCTGCCCTTTCGCAGTAGCACCCCTTTAGGGAGTGCCATAAATCGTTGCGAAGCGACTATTTTTAATGCTGCTGCTTGTTGCAGACACTCTAACCCCGCGGCTGTCGGAGGGCCGCCTGATTATTATTAATGGAGGCGAATAATATTCATGGCGGCGAATATTATTTATTTCGGTGGATATTATTTATGGTTGCGAAAAAAATATAAAAGTCGGCGATGGGCTTTAAATATTGCGGTGGTTGTACGGCAATACATATATATGCACGAAAGCAAAATAATATATAATATATTTAATTATTATATTTACATCGGTGTTGGCTCTGCTATAATAAATTATTAGCAACGGCTATTCGTGTATAGTATTGACTAGGCAAAATAATAATATGATTTACAGCGACGACCGGCTAAATAATTTAATGCAGGAAAAGATCAACAATGGTTTGGCGGCGGGAAACAATCAATAATATTTGCAGCGGTGAGCGGCTGTATTACACCGGACTCTCGCTATAAGAGATCTCCTTATAAGAGAACACTCTGTAAGAGATCCTTTGGGCCCGCATATCATACATAGTTACATGCATACCAGCTCTCTCTATAATAGAATTCCTATATAAGAGACTGATTTTGGTAATTTATAGCGTTCTCTTATATCGAGAGTTCAGTGTATTCACAGCGACTGTAAGATCAAATTAAATTAAGAATGAATAAAAATTTAGGCGGCGGATTGACCGTATGGGCTACGCCGTCGTTCGGTTAATAACGATTACAATATACGATCATCCAATATGGATGACGGTGGCGGTTCTCCCATCGTTGACCTAATCGAACCTTGATGAAAAATTAGAGTACTAATTTAAGCCAATAATGATAAATTACAATTAACAATAATATTTATTTATTGCATCTACGTACGTATTTACAGTTTATTTATATTGACAATAAATAGTCTTCCCCTCACGTTTGACATTGTACCCCCACCCCTAGGATTGATATTCCAGACTAAATAATATTGTTTATTAGGCTATAACTTAACATTATACGCGCCGAAAATGGTGCCCACGAACAAGTAAATTGAAGTGCATGAAAGTGTGAACGTGACGTGTTTAGTGGTACATATTTACTAACTCCTTTGGTAATTACGAAACCATATTGTTGCTAAATTCTACAATATTTTGAAAATGTTTTTAAACTATTGTGTTAGACCAATTTAAATTTATTTCCAAGAATAATTCTTGGTCGCCAGCCAAACACATTGGTACCGTCGGTACGCACGTATTCAGGCGGATGATGACAAATCATCCACGAATCCCTTGCTTCGGCCAGAATCAGAAGGCTCTTCCTTATTTTGTTGTTCCGTCTCCGACTCCGAGTCGACTGTAAAAAGTACCAAAAGTTTAATGTAAACTAGCGCGTACACTTGTATATTTTTATTATATAATTTGAACTTAGGTATTAGCCAATAGCATGTCCTCAGACATTGTAACGGATATGCATATCAAGGCTGTTTTCCCTTTTATGAAGCTAACAAATATATATACAAATACAAATATATTATACAACACCAAATTATATAAGTTCCTTCTGTCATTACCCGGACAAGGATGAATCTGAGGGACAACCAGTAAGCGGGAAGGACCTGGCTGGACTTCATCAGGCGTCTCTTCAAATTCTATCTCTACCCTGTACTCATCTTCGTCTTTCGGGTCACCGTCGGTTCTGCTTCCTCTGCCTCTGATATATCTCACACGCCCAGAATCGTCCCCTCCGGAGTCACGAACATTCCGCATCCAGAATTTAAGCTCACAAATCTTGTGTTTGCATTTCGTCTTCATTTTCCTAAAATCTTCCTGTACAAAGATCATCGGCATAGCCAAAGTAACAAGATGTTGAAAGATCCACTCTCGTATAAAATATTAACAATGTGTAATTATATGTTGCTTGACTAAACAATTTGGGAAATATTTGCTAAGGAAATATTCTACCTCATTTCCAGCCATCCGATAGTGATATATCAGAGGATCTGAGAGTGTCTTCAAAGCCAGGAGTAATTCCACCAGATTGTTGATGACGTAAATAAGCCATTTTGGCATCTATGCAAAGTTAAAAATTAGGAATACTGCCGTTTTGGTTCGACTGTCAAAATCAAGTTAAATATTATACCGTCAGATTTAGTACTCACCGAATCAGGAGTCAAAACACATGTGTCACAAAGGAGGGTGTAGCGCAGAATCCAGGGTCCCCAACCAAAGACAAAACTTGTCACAATCCAGTTCGAAGTAGCGACAATTTTTCTCCTTGTCTTGTCAGCTGCCGACTGTTCAGAATTCAATGTACATACATAGGTATGTCATTAGAAAATGCATTTTATTTCGTAATGATTTGTTCATTGTAAGGACAACAATATACGATGTCTCATATTACAACAATATATTAGCAAGGTAACTTCTTATGATGCTATGTATACCTGATTTGCAGTTGTAGTATTGGCCTGTCGTAGACGCATCTGCATATTCAACATTAATATGACGATGCACGCGATCGTCACAGTTGCTCCAAGTGATGTTCTAGGAACATAATCGTCGTAGAATTTGCCTTTTTCACTGGAACACCCCTCATCTAAGGTCATGTTATTGTGGGTTGCCTTCACGTAGCCAAAGTATCCAAGCATGCTGGTAGCAGGTACGGCCCAGATGATCACGAGTAAGGTTGAAATGATTTTTCCGCCTAGGGCGGGACCATGTGCAATGGAGATGTCCATGGTATGTACAACTATTTCCAAAATAATGTGGTCAAATATCGACACGTAAAGTATGATGTGTTCTAATATTTCCAGTAGAAACAGTGCACAGCCGTCTGTTGATGGAACAGTTGTGCCTGTAAGCCGGGCCAAACGAATTGGTAATACATTGATTGAAATGTAGATAATATTGAACAGCGCAATGAGGACGTTAGTAAGGGACAATGATTTAACGATTGCTCGGGGTGACCTGATAATTTTTTTCCAAGCAAACGCCATGGGCACGAGAGACAAATACAAGTTGCAGAAAACGGATAATCCGTTTATGACCAACAGAACGCAATCAAAAATGGCTTTAATTGTGTTAATCCAGTATTTTGAATTAAACACGTTTGCACGCAGGGAGCTCATTTTTGTTTAAATTATTGCTTGATTACAAGGCAAACAACAAGACGGAAGGAAAGATGACGAATGTCTGGCTGGAACATTGGTGCTGAAGAATTCTTTTTATATGTCTTCATGTATTCGAATTACACGGCTTTTATCGGTTCTTTGGATTTTTAGTTGTTGAGTGCGCGGAGACAATATATTTTTAGCATAGTGCTCCTACAGCTCAAATACAAAGAATCTGATTTTGTACTTGAAATAAATTATTAGTTGAGAACCAAATCTTTTTTTATATTGTTAGCCGATTAACTAATTGGTTAATTCAATTGAACATTCATTATTAAATTGACGCGTAGCATTAAAAACATAAAGTGGTTGCAGTTAAATTTCGAATTTGTTTCACATTGCCCCCTATTTGAAATTATTATTAGTTGAAGGTGAAAACCAAGTATGACAAACAATATGTATTGCGAATATAGCAGCAAAACCAATATGTCGCTGTAAAATATGAAGAAGGTTAAGTACTAGTACAAATGCCATTGTATATAAATAATTTATTACCTTCTGCATGGTTATGGTTGGACAGATATAGATGAAAAATTGAGGAAGTAAATTGTTTTTAAATAACGAATGCAACCTAATATACATATTCACTAGAGTCATGTTAGGGACTTGGAGACTTAATAGCATGGGGGAATGGTATGTATAGCCGGTTTTCTGGCGGTAAAAGCTTACGTGGTTAGCCGCTAAACGTAGTTAGGTAAATATATTTAGCTAAACTTTGTCGTTTTCGTCGTAACGTATTTTTTAAATATTTATTCAGTAACAAAATTAACACAGATTTCATGGAAGGAGGCAGCTACAGACACATACATATTGCTTGACTGACAAATGAGTGGAATGAATAACTTAAAAATTTGGCTCTAAGGAATTTTTTCGGTAGTTGATTTGAAGTTGATAATCGGTAATAATTTATAATTATTGTAGTTGTCGGAGCACTATTCTAGCATAGTCAACTCAACATTTTAACAGCACATCCTTTGATCCCTGCAAAATATGTTTTCCAGTAACTGTAATATAGCAAATATTCCTATATTAAAAAGTTAAATTGGAGGGAAAGTAACATCAAAGCATTAATTGGGAAAGTTTAGTACTTGTGCTTCTTTCATGTTAAGTTTACATTAACATTCTCCCACACCGTCAGTGTTACAGCCTGGTCCCATTTGTACAAAAAACATTACCACATATTCTTGGATTTGGGAATCCTAAAAGAAATCCTCCTTGCTGTGTTCTTTAAAAGAAATACTTTTCTAAAAGTTTATTTGTAGTCTGTTTATGGAAGCAAGCGGAACTAAAAGACTGTTGGGCAAATGCGTAATTTCTCTATAGTTGCGCCACTAATGCATATATCATCATAGTAGATACAAACGGAAAGGTTGTATTTATGAGAGAATTATAATTCAAGGCGATTTTGAAGTGAAGGTGGCAGAGAAAGTAAAAATTACTAAAGTTGGAATCACGCGCGTATATGTACAGTCAGGATACATAGGTATGTGGATACATAATGATAAATACTTATAGGATAAAGCTTTCTCCCCAAATTATATGACAATGGTTGTTTCCCACTGCATGCAGGTATGGCAAGATTGCCTGGATAGTCGCTAAATAAATAAGGTTAGCATCGTCTGCAAGAGCTGTTAAAGTACCAATGTCTATCCGTTCAACACAGAAATTAGTATTTTCCTTCACGGGCAAAATATTGATGTATGGAAAATTGCCAGGACTCCAGGGAACTCTAAACAAATTCCACTTTATTTATTTTATTATTATATTAGTAGTGCATTAGTCTTCATTGGTCCAGGGTTAGTCACAGAAATGGTTCCAACATAGCTTTTCGCAGCACTCGGAATTAATCCCGCATCCCTGGCCTACATCTAGACACTGCAAGAACAAACAACGTGTTATGAGCCCCTTTTTAAAGTAATTCCTTTGCAGTTCACAAGTATTACTATATCATGGTTATACATTTGAACATGTAGACAAATCTTGTTGTGATGACACGGATATAAGCACAACCTCTTCCATGTCAGCGATCGATTTTTAGTAATGATTAATATATGGAATTTTATGTATGGCATAGGATAAGCCCAGTGGTGCATTCAGTGAGCGGCGATCGGTAGCAAAAGGAAGTCGGATGCCATGCAGAAAGCGAATACCAGGGTAACCAACGGTCCACTGCAATTAACGACAAAAACAAATAAATCCCTGAACATTTCATACGCCCATATGAGGTTTTAATTAGGAAACCTTGTAGCAAAGCAATAATTCTAATATAAATACATAATTACATACGTCCCCATTTTTGATTAACGGAGTAAATGACCTGGATTTTAACAAATGTCACGTTTGTATTAGCAGCAGCAGATGTCACAAAACTGTTAGTGGACGTCAGGATTTTCGAAACTGAGGTATTGGTTGAAACTAAAGATGGCTTTATAGAAATTCCCCGTTCTTGTGCACATATTTCATCGCTATGAAATTACGCATCACAATACATCTGCTACGTCAAATATTACGTGGCTGTCCATTTACGAATTTGTTATTAGCTAATGCATATTAGTAATGTCGGCAAATTCTTTTAGGACAATGTAACTGCCGACACTTCATTTTTTATCGCGTCCAAACATTGGTCGTCTCTCACCATTACGTGCCCTTCGCTGTAACAAATAGCTCATTCTTATTGGGGTTACATGGTCTTTGCCTTGGTTTCCACAACTTTCGCTCCTGTGAAACAATGGCGTTTAATTATAGAGAGGAATTCGATGGAATCGTTGAGTAGAGAGAAGTTTTTGAAAACAATAAATAGTTCCAAGAACGGGATCAAAGCAGTATCGAATACCACCGATCGAAGCTAATAATGTAGTTGCATCAGATTATATTTTATACAATTAATTAAACATGTTGTGTACATGTAGATACATATCGCTCCTCGAGGTGCAAGATATTATAACTCCAACAAATCCATTAACGTTTAAAGGATTCTCTATAATGTACCTAATGCTTTGTAAATGGCAAATGACAACAGATTTTTGGCGGTTATAACATCTTGCACTTGAAATTTAAAAATGCTTCAATGTAAAAGTTTTCTGTTCCAATGCTTTTTAAATGCAAAATTGGAGTTATAACACTTTGCATCAATATGATGGTGGATATAACATCTTGCATTTAAGAAATTTGGAGTTATAACATCTTGCACCTCGAGGAGCGATATGTCGTGAGACATGAGATGCTTGATGTGGGATACCACTTATTTATAAAATTCCTAAAAAAAAACTAAACACAAAATTTGGTTGCAAATTATATTTTTGAATTTAAAAATGAGGAATACGTTTCAAAAAGTTTTGCAATCATCGCAGTCTGCTTTAGCCTGACGATGAACTCAGTTGTAGTTTGAAAACTCTCGTCGTAATAAAAATGGTTATTTACACAATGTATTTTGGATTGGTGTCATCCGGGACAAGCGATTTGATTCCGGGATGGTCCCGGTCAATCCGAGAAGTCTGGGAATCCTACATTGAGATGATTTGTTATGAACTGAATTGTTTGATTTATGGCTTATATTTGGTCATATTTGCATTTCTGAAAAATTTATTTTTATTCTGTTTTACGTCTTGATATTTACCTAACGAATTTCTGTCGCATTCAGTTAAATTATTTTTTCGTGAGAAGCCACTTTAGTAACTTATTTCTACATTTTCACTGCTGAATCATGTATAGAAGAACTTTATTAGTTAGCTTTGTGAGTTTCAAGGTTCTCTACGGCTGGATTGTGCAAATATGTAAATACATGTATGTATATACATTGTACGTACAAAGTACATCAAGCATTTCAGTTGGTAGACATCACAAACGTGAACCAAAAAGGATTTTAGAGGGTATAATGTATAAAAACACATTATTATATGTACATAGTGTATAAATGTGTTGTCATTGTTTAGCCATGACCATGAATACTTCGCTAAATTACATGCTTCAAGAATTTCTATCAACAGACCAGTTTCACAATTTTCCCACTATGTACATGCGCCCATTCATTAACATAAGAGGCGACCAAGGGAGACAAAGGAGCGGAGTTGGTGGTCGTGTGTGAGGAAGCTTATGGGTGGCGATGACAAGTCGGGTTAGCTTACCACTACATTTATTTACATGTGGGGAGAGCCGCTACGTATTGGAGTTGGGTGGGAATATAGCACCCTACTTACGATTCTTACGATGAGGGGCATTCCAGTATTGACGGACTGTCCGTGAGAATGATGGACTCTCGTGGCTTGAAAAGTATCATTCACTTTTTAAAACTCACCACGTAAACAGGGATAAATAGAGTCGACTCTTTATGACGGCTCTCTTAATATGGCCACACTCTCTACAATAACGGTCATCTTTGTAAGAACGGACTTTCTAATGATGTTCCCTTTTATAATAGGGGGGTTGCAATAATGCCCCTTATTTTGAGAGCAGACTTTATATAACGGCTCCCTTAACATGAATCAACTTTCTATAATGGCCTTATTTATAGGATCAAACTCTCTACAACGGGCCTCTTTATAAGAGCAGACTCTCTATAACAGCCATATTTATGTATAAGCAAATTTCACACAGCGATCCTTTCTTTGTAAGAGCAGACTCTATATAAATGCACTATTTGTATGACTTACACTCCTTATAACGGCCATGTTTATAAGAGCAAGTTTCTTCTAACGATTCTCTATAAGTAGATGAGTCGACTTCCTATTACGCCCTTGTAATAAGACCAAAATCTCTATAACTACCCTTATTTATAGGATCAGATTCCCTATAACAGCTCCATATAACGGACATGTTCCTATAGGCAAACTCCATATAACACCCCTGTTTATATAGGCAAAATCTATATAACATTCCTGTTTTTTAGGCAAAATCTATATAACACCCGTTTATATAGGCAAACTCAATATAACACCCGTTTATAAAGGCAAACTCCATATAATAGACCTGTTTATAAAAGCAAACTCCATATAACAGCCATGTTCCTATAGGCAAACTCCATATAACAGCCATGTTCCTATAGGCAAACTCCATATAACGGCCCTGTCTTCATATAGGCAAACTCCATATAACACCCCTGTTTATATAGGCAAACTCTATATAACACCCGTTCATATAGGCAAACTCCATATAACACCTGTTTATATAGGCAAACTCCATATAACAGCCCTGTTTATAAAGGCAAGCTCCACATAACAGCCCTGTTTATAAAGGCAAGCTCCATATAACAGCCCTGTTTATAAAGGCAAGCTCCATATAACAGCCCTGTTTATAAAGGGAAACTCCATATAACAGCCATGTTCCTATAGGCAAACTCCATATAACGGCCTTGTCCTCATATAGGGAAATTCCATACAACACCTAAGTTTATTTAGGTAAACTCAATATAACACCCGTTTATATAGTCAAACTCCATATTATAGCCCTGTTTATAAAGGCAAACTTCATATAACAGCCCTCCTCGTTCCTATAAGCAAACTCCATATAACGGCCCTGTCTTCATATAGGCAAACTCCATACAAAATCTCTGTTTATATAGGCAAACTCTATATAACATAACACCCCTGCCTGTTTATATAGGTCAACTCCATATAACAGCCCGGTTTATTTCGGCGAACTCTTTATTCCGGCCCTATATGTCTTCATATAGGCGTACTTCATGAGGTATGAAACTGTCTTTACACCCGTAGACTCCCTGTAACGGCGTCAATTTTAATGCTGTATAGGAATAAATTTACAATAAAGGTCAACTTTGATAGTTTTACTATCATCCTAATAATTTGATACAATAAAATGCATACTAGGTATTCGTAATGTGAAGTCATCCCTTGAAAAAAATTCCTATCCAATTTAATAAGCGTGATCACGCAATGCCCCCTTTACATGAGAATCATTGAGAGAGCACAAAAGGAGGATGTATGAAGGACCACCGATTAGGGCATTTAGAACTTGTTCATGGCAGGCCAGGCCTTTGATCCCTTGATGGCACTTATGACAATAATAAAATACAACATTATGTACCACTATACTTTTTATACCTATATACATATGTACATATATGTATATGTATACAACTTATCCACCGGAGTCCGCATCCGCACCCAGCATGCAAAACAAGCATATTTATACAAACAATTGTGAGCCGTGAAATCTCAATTGAGGCTTGTCGGGTGCTTTGCTCTGAGGATGAGAGGCAATAAGACTTTATTACATACAAGTGAAACATATTGTTTCTGTCGCGTGCCTCCAGCACGCATCACTCGCTTTATAATTCCCCGGAGGACAAGTGTCCATATGTATACATACGTTTCGCCTTCAACTTTCTCACACATACTTTTATACTGTCAATCCCATACGCTACTTTTATCCATGCTCATCGACTCGGCGGATGCAAATAATTTAATAAATTCATTCTGCAAATAGATAGAAAAAATGGATAAAAGGGTCCTGAATTCACCTCTTGAACTGGATGTCTTCCTATTTTTTTTATTTTACAATAAAAAACATTTGTACAGTATACTGTAACGTTTTGATTATTCAGGGAAATTATTTTCCTTGATTTAAAAAAAATTAAATTCTTAATATTAAATAACATATAATCCTGAATTTTAAACAAAATGAGTAATTTTACAATTATTATAAATAACAACATAACAAGTAACGCAGCGATTTAAATAAAATGCTTAATTGATGTTGGTAACAAAAAGATATTTACTTTTTTAAATTATTTTACCTATCGGTCAGCAACATCTGAAAAGGTTGCGGAGCGAGCGCTAGACCGACATGTGGCTCCAAATTGAGCTTCCCTACCGACTGGAAATTAAATTGCTGGAACAAATTCGTGATGAACAGAAATAATTCATCCCTAGCCAGACTCTCGCCTAAACAAGCTCTTTTCCCTGCGGAAAAGGCCAAAAGGTTCTCATTCCTCACAAAATTCCCATGCTGATGAGCGTCGAGGAATCGTTCCGGGCGGAAATTTTCCGGGTCCCCCCACAAATCCTGGTCGAAGTGCACGCTGTATAAATTCGTGCAAATCCAAGTGTCCTTGGGTATCAAATATCCATGGAAGTCCGTGTCTTCTCCGGCGGCGCGGAAAACGTTCAGGGGCGTCACGGAGGAGTAGCGCAAAACCTCGGCGATGACGGCCTGAGTATAGGGCATGGAGGGTCTGTCGGCCAGACAAGGAACTCGTTCCTTCCCAATGACCTCATCAATCTCATCTTGCAGCCTTTTTTGCACGTGCGCATGCGCGATTAAGTAGGCGCATGCCCAGGACAAAACCGTACTGGTCGTTTCCAGACTGGCGGAGAAGAGGTCGTGCGTGGTGTGAATTATATTTCCCTGGGAGGGGTGGAAAGTTGAGTTCGGGTCCGTCGTCTTGGCGACTTGATCCGTGAAGGCGTCGATGAAATCCCTGGGCTGATTAGGAGCGTAACCCTTTTTGTGTTCTTCGACCTTTCTCCGGAGGAAATTCCCAATGTCTAAAAATTGTTTCTTCATTTTCAGGTGTCCGGACAGTGTCGGGGCGAATTTGTTCAGCCAGGGGAGGAATAGGGCTAGACTCGCCATTAGGGACATTTCGCCGACTAACCTGTGGATTGAAATTAATTTTTTTTAAATTATTTTTTTAATTAATATTTTAAATTATTTTTCGTTTAAAGCAATTTTTTTAATTAATTTTTTTAAATAATTCTTTTAAATCAATTTGAAAATTAGATTTTTTTAATTATTTTTAAATGTTGATTTTTAAATATATTTAAATATTTTTGTTATAAAAGTTTTGAAAAATATTTGTTGAAAATTAATTCTAATTTATTTTAATAAATTCAATTTTAATTCAAAAAATATTAACTTACGCCGAGAATCCATGAGTAATTTCCAGTAATTCCGGATCATTGTGGTCCATTCGTTGATTGAACATAATGCTCCATAAAGCATTGACCATGGCGGGCTGGAATAAATTGTTAATCCTAATGAGCTTTCCGGTCTTAAAACAATTCCTGGCTCGGAGTCCTTTGATTAACTCACAAACTTCCTCTTGAATCTTCCCCTCCATGGTATTCTTCCCAAAGCCGAAATCCCTCAAATGACGAATTGTGAATCGCCGTTGCTCTTGCCAGGCCTGACTTTCCGTGGCAATTATGCCTAAAAAAATAATTATTATTATTATTATTATTACTATTAAAATGGTTTCAAGCAATGGACAATATGATTTCAATATAATAATTGCTATTTGAATTTCAATTAATTCAATTTTATATATTTATAACAACTATTATTTTATAAGAAATTAATAAAAAATAATTTTTTACTCATCACCTCTCGGAACATCATCGGATTTCACAGTCATCAGCGACATATTCGGACGTCCCGTGAATATCGTCAGAGCTTCTTTGATTAATTTGACATCGTGAATTGCAATGACACTGCAGATATTTAAAGAAAATCACGTGTGTGAATTATTTTTAATTATTGGTGTAAAATATAATACAAATCTATTCCACTTTATTGTAGAAAAAAGAAAACAAATAATTTACTGTCATCATACTTGTAAACTCCCATTCGAAATCCAATCACGGGACCATAAATTTCCCGCCATTTCATGAGAGTTTTGTGGGCGCTGACCCCGAGGAACGGCAGATGTCCCAGGATTGGCAATCCAATTGGACCTAAGTTTGCGGTGAATAATTATTAAAAAAAACAAATTAAAAAAAACAAATAAAATAAAACAAAAAATTAAAACAATTTTTTTTTCAAAAATGTAAAAAAAAATTTATAAAACAAAATAATTCTTGTTGTAATTTATTCATGTTAAGACAAATAAAATTCTTTGGTATTATTTTCTAAATATCACCGCAGCGTATATATAAAAACAAAACACCAATTATTATTCTATAATTTTTTAAATTCCATTAAATAATTAATATCTTTGACTCTTATTCATTTTTTAATTTATATTTTACAATTTTGCATTTGTAGTAATTATAAAATTGTTTTTAAAACTATGTAATTAAAAATTTTTGCTTATAATTCATTATATGTACACAATGGGAACATTAATTTCTTTTAAGCTCACCTGGTGCGCAGTTTTTTGGGGCCTTGCGAGAAAACCGCCAAAATAGAACTAGCCACACAGCTACGAATAATAACAGAAGTGGCAGTGCCATATTTTTATAGAAATTATTTAAAAATTATTTTATTTTTGAGCAATTGTATTTTGTAATGTTTTAATAATTATTAAAGTCAAGCAACAGGAATAAAAACAGTTGTACTCGAATCTTTTTCCTTCGGGTGCTTGTTACAGAAATAAAATAATAATTTTTGGAATGAAAACGTATTTTGTCAATGACACGTTTATTATGTATTTGTAGTAATTCATACAATAAGAGTGTCTTGTATTTTCTATACGATATTTATTATTTAAATATTAAATCGCTTCGACCATATAGTGTGAATCTTTCAATCGTTTAAACATGAATGCGCAAAATCTGAGGGAAAACAGGGCTTTTATTTGGTTGTGGAGCGGGAAGTTTTTTTAATATAAATAAATGTTTTTAGCAGAACATGTCTTAAAATTTTGTTATATGTATTGGAATTTGCAATTATTACATTTAAAATGTATTGCAAGGAATGCACCAAAACAACAATAATCCTACATACCTGAAAAATGGACTTATTATGGAACTAGTGTTGTTACTATGACGTCATTAGAACTCATCTCACGCACATATGTACTATTGCAAACAATAAATTAATTAAAATAAGACACAGTTTATTATTTTGCTCTTGCAGGATTTTCTGCGTTTAATACAGACACGTGTAGAAATTACTGCCGTTAACAGTAATAACAACAATAATGACAACAATAGTTGAGTATATAAGTATTCAATGTGCGCTTATAAGAAGAACAGCATGCACACACGAAATTTGTAGAAGCTTTGGGCGAATTTTAAACGCATTATTGCTATTGCTTTATACGCCATGGAACCCGTTTTCCACACACACACGCGAAACTATACCACATTGTCTGTTAATATTACGTGTGTGGTCGTGCGTAAGTACAGGAGCAAAAAGTCGAAGGATGTTAACAAGGCGCGCTGTACATAATGTGTACAGCATAATCTTTTTATTTTTTTACGTCGCTCATTCTGATCCTACTCTGAAGATGCGTGATTCGAAGTCAACAATAAAAATTCTCGAAAATAACAAATTAAAGAAATTGTGTGAATCTCCATAGTTCCGGGATTGACCATATAAAAAGACATTCTGTCAACAATATAATTGATAATAGTTTGATGCTATTGGTTTTAAGGCTGGGATACCATATGCGAAGGACTCAACAAAATCAAGAAAGCTTAATTATTAATAGGGCATTTCCAGCTATGGGTCAACTGTTGTACTGGATATCTGAACATTACACAAGTCGACTACAAAAATGAAAAAACCTACAACAAAATTTGACAATTGACAACAAAATGTGACACTCGACAACAAAATTTGACACTCGACAACAACATTTGACACACGACAACAAAATTTGACACACAACAACAAAACTTGACGAACAAAATTTGACAATCGGCAACAAAATTTGACACTCGACAACAAAATTTGACACTCGACAACAAAAGTTGACAATCGGTAACAACATTTACAATCGACAACACAATTTGACACTCGACAACAAAAGTTGACAATCGACAACAAAAGTTGACACTCGACAACAAAAGTTGACACTCGACAACAAAAGTTGACACTCGACAACAAAAGTTGACAATCGACAACAAAAGTTGACAATCGACAACAAAAGTTGACAATCGACAACAAAAGTTGACAATCGACAACAAAATTTACAATCGACAACAAAATTTACAATCGACAACAAAAGTTGACAATCGGCAACAAAATTTACAATCTACAACAAAAATTGACAATCAACAACAAAATTTAAAAACGAAAACACGTTTAATCAACAAAAATTTGAACATCGGAAACAAAAAAATAAAATTGCCAGAGCTGTTCAAAATACATTGTATTTTGTATTTTAAATACATGTATTTCAAATACGCATTTAAAATAAATTTTTGTATTTTGTATTTTGAAGCTTCTAGATTTTAAAATGTATTTTGTATTTTGAAGCTTCTAGATTTTAAAATGTATTTTGTATTTTGAGCTTCGAAAAACTTGTCATTGAGTTAAACACAACATGAAATTTCAAGTTTGCGCTCATTTTTACAGTAATTTCATTGGTATTCCGTCAAATGTCAAACGAAATTCGGACGTTTTGCCATAAATGTATTTTTTTAATGTATTTTAGGGGCTGGATTTAAGTATTTTGAATGTTACCGCGATATAAATGTATTTTGTATTTTGTAATTTGTATTTTAAGTTTTTTGAAAAAGTATTTTGTATTTTGTAATTTGCATTTTCATTTTTTTAACATGTATTTTGTATAAGTAATTTGTATTTTCAGATTTTATAAAAAGTATTTTGTAATTTGTATTTTGAGAAAAAGTATTTTGAACAGCTCGGTTAATTTGCCAATACGATATTATTTCCATATTTCTAATCGCATAATTTCAATTATTCTCTTCTTTTACTAATTTCTAATATATGTATACTTTTCATTTCAGATTCAATAACTTACGTTGTAGCTTCCCTTCAGGAGGACGATTGCCATGATGAGACCCACAATAGATATGATAAGCATCAAGATTGACGCCGCGATGCCAATGGTTCCTGAAAAAATATAAATATTGGTAATGTCATATATGAGTAAATAAATGAGATTTGATCTTAAACCGATAAATTGATACGTTGTTTGAATTTGACATCGGTTTGTATTTCGAAAGAATTAGTAATTAATAATAGCATATTTAATTTTTGGAAATATTTAAAAAATATATAATCCATTCATTGTTATTACCAACGGTCTTCTTCTCTTCTTGAGTCCAGGCAGTTCCGTCAGGCTTTTTCAGGTCCAGGTTGTCAGGATTTCCAGTAATATATCCAGCACCTACCAATGCAAAGATGTACATAACGATAAGGAGGACGGCAACGATCTGAAAGTTGAAGTCAGTCTCTCAAAAACATTCTCTCGGCTATATATTCACGGAAATGTGAATAAGGAAAATTACACTAAAACTACGGAATCAATGGAAATTGGTTTAAATACACAATGAAATGAACATTGATACACGCTTATACATATAAAAATGCAAACAAATGGAATCTTACAAAAGTTTTTAAAATTAAACTTAAATCACTGTCAAGCAGAAATTTAAAATAACCTAAAATTTAGAAATACCACGAAATTTCAAATTGGATGTAAAATAAAAATAAATTCAAAATAAAACAAAAACACGTACAAAATGAAACAAAAACGAGTACAAAAAAACAAAAACAAGTACAAAATTAAACAAAAATAATAACCAAATAAAACAAAAATAATAACAAAATTAAACAAAAATAACTACAAAATAAAACAAAAATAATAACAAAATTAAACAAAAATAACTACAAAATAAAACAAAAAGAATTACAAAATAAAACCAAAAAAATTGCAAAATAAAAAAAAATAATTGCAAAATAAAACAAAAATAATTGCAAAATCAAACAAAAATAATTGCAAAATAAAACACAAATAATTACAAAATAAAACACAAATAATTACAAAATAAAACACAAATAATTACAAAATAAAACAAAAATAATTACAAAATGAAACAAAAATAATTGCAAAATAAAACAAAAATAATTACAAAATGAAACAAAAATAAGTACAAAATGAAACAAAAATAAGTACAAAATGAAACAAAAATAATTTGAAAAAAATTTAATAACCATTATTCAAAATATGTGCGCACAGAACGAAAATTCTGATCACAGTAAAAAGAGAATAAAACAAAAATAATTATTAAGTCTACAAAACAAATGCAGCGACAATAAGTACACAATAAAATAAAAATGAGGATAAAATAAAATAAGAATATATAATATATGAGACGCACCAATTGGAACCATCCTATGAATCTCGTCCATCCACTGGATCCACAGCAGCAAATTTGTTTTTCTTCCATCGTCAAAAAATCTTGTCTTTTATTACTCCTCAACTTTGGGGCAAATAGAGAATTTCCGAAAAGTGTTTAAAATGCTTAATCGGAGTTATCTGGTCTAGAATAAAATCTTCCCCAAGCTCCAACCAAGGAAGAAAATGGAAAAGGACTGTGAGAAGTCCAAGTCATGGATCGCCTCTTAAATGCGAATGGTTGTTTCCTACAGAGTGCATTTCGACCTAAAGCATTATATTGAAATGATGATCTTGTAGCTCATGTTATTATAGTTATAGTCATATGTACATACATATTTTATACTGAATCGATAATTTATTGCTTGTGACAATGAACGGTAAGAATTATCTCCAACGGGTCGAGAAATCTGCAAAGCATACATTGGCCGAAGATGTAAACGTCACAGATAGTGGTCCCCGTTCCTCGGAAATACGTAAACGTCCTAATGAATTATCTCTTGGGTATGTAATGAATGATGTATAGTGATGCTGTTCTGTGATACGTAAAACATTAAACCGATTCTCTAGTACATACGATTTAGTATTAAACAAATCTGGGAAACTACATCCACGTAACCGCATAAAATGAATTCATTATCTCGTGTGCTTTTTTGTGTCCACTTGGACATTATATTGCAAGGATAAATACAGTTTAGTAATCTAATTTTTTAAATGTGCATATCGTCAGCCAAACGTTAGATGTGCTATAATGATTTCAAGTTAATCTGAAAATGTACCAGACTCAAAATTGCGGAAATGTCAAAACTGACAATGTGCCAAAATCATGCACGTTGCGGGAGTCGAGCGAGCGTCACGTGATGCTCGTATCCCCTCCAAGCGTAAGATGTTACCAGGAACCTGATTTTGGTACATCGAGGGATTATGTAGATATGATTATAGCACATCGGCTGGTTAGGCCGACAATATGTAATTTATATTTGAATTATCACTTGTTAATAATGTACATGTTTGCAGTTTCATACGAAAATAAATAAAAATAATATTCTTGGAATAACTCTGCATGTCATGACAGACAAAACTGAAATAGGTACATAGATCGTTATAAGGGTTCATCATATTGCTTGTTAAAGTTCAAGGTGGGTTATCTCCGTACATATGTCTTGAGTGCACCATGAGTTATCAACCATCATGTACAGTTTAACGCATTTACAAACATTGAAATATAATATTTACATTAAGGAGCATTTAAAATTAATATATTTATTAATAAAACGGCGTTAGGGTTGTTGGAGCCAGCATATCTTGGATTTAAGAAAAATGGATAATAACCCACCTTACATCTCAAGTAGCGCTATGTAATCGCGCTTCTAAAACACACAAAACTTTTATCTATAAACTGTGGGTGAAGGAATGAATCTTGCAAAGCATGCATTGATTGAAGGTGCAAACGTCAAAGGTAATGGGTCGCGTTCCTCGGAAACAGAAATCGAGGAAATGAATGCAGATAAATTATATATTATTGGAAATACAGCTTGTCTCGCCAATAAAAACTTGTCCAAAATCCATCCATGTAACAGTATAAAAATAAATTCATCGTCTGTTATAATTGTTTATTATTGTGGTCGGAGAGTAGATTTTTTAATGTGAGGTAATTATAATTTAAAGGAAAAACTACATAAGTACATACATGTTTATATAAAATATTTGTTTAATCACATTTAGTTTTTATTAAATTCAACTTGTAATCGAATTGACATCAGTTTCCTTTGAATTTAAATAAAATCGTTTAACCATAACCATTCAATAACATCCAAATATTTTTGTCACATAGGACTTTAGAACGTTGAAAAGAATGTTACTTAATTATTGCTCAATAATAATATAAAAAAACATTTAGGTTAATTCAACATCAACCAAGTACCTCTCCTTTCATAAGGAAATTTGAGGATTACCGGCTTTTTTTGGACCTTAACTAGATCTTGTCTCACAAGTTTGAAGTTTGGGAGAAGCCCCAGTATAATTGCAGTATACTATTATAGTAATA
>JAQGAK010002586.1:0-19432 GCA_034696945.1 Lipothrix lubbocki
GTATTAATTTTTGTATTAATTTTTGTATTAATTTTTGTATTAATTTTTGTATTAATTTTTGTATTAATTTTGTATTATTTATTTTTACCTTTTCAGTTTGATATTGTTCTGCTTTTGATTGCTCAACTTCTGTTTGTTTAAACAATGAATTTGTTTGAATAAACATTTGAAAATTTCAGCAACACTCACGAATTTTTTCCTGAACACTACAGAAGATAAAGATGGAGAATTGATTGCAGAGAAAATTACAACATTGACAGGCACATCATATAACAACTATAGAACGTCATGCTTGAAAAGCTCCAGAGGCCTGCCAATAAATAAATTAACGTTGGGTCAACGGATTGTAGTAATTTCCTTTGTTGGATAAAAAATGGAGTTGATATAAGGAAAAGCAAATAAATGATATCCACAGAGACATACGTACAGATATAGTAGTTACGTGCATACACATTATACACACACGTACATATGCCATACATATGTGGCGTGCATAGAACATGAACAGTAGTAAACTGTTGGGAGGAATCGGAATTGGACGATGGAGAGTCAATAAAGTAAAATAAAAAGCAGAGCTCGTAAAACATATTGGCAACTGGACATTCGAGTATTACAGATAGATTTCCTATTGCATTTCATTTCCATTCCGTGAAAAAGTACACACATATATGTATGTAGATGAACATCCTCACAAAACACAACACACACACACACAGACACATGGAATGGAATGGTCTTCTTCTTCATCTTCTTCTTCTTCTTCTTGGTTTTGGTTCCTATCTGCCGCCCACTGTTATTCCCACAACCATCATTTCCGCACAGACCAATAGCTACTGAGAGCTGAAACTAATTTTTTTGCACTTTTATCTCTCAGATAATCGAACACGGCAGATAATCAAATCAGGTTTGGCCATTCGCCATGTACATATCAACGTCTGTTACGTTTGATTGCACATATCTCCGTGGTTAAATGCTTTCACATACATTGATGATACACTTGATTTTTTTTTTGCCATTTACATATTTGTCCTCCCGTATGTTTCACATATTATGATACAGTCCCCCATTTAATTTGTATGCACATATAACGCCATTAGATTTAATTGCATGCACATACCTATTATATGCATGTATGTATATACATACATATATTTTAATGTTCCAGCATATCTTACCAGTTTACACATGTGATTTGACTTTGTGTAGCTACCTACTACATATATTAGCATATCTACATTATCCTCCACATTCTCGCCAACAGGTTGTTTTCCCTAATTTCTGTGTCCGTACAAATTTTCCAATAATATCAAATCATTTGAAATAATAAAATAATACAAAGTCAACCATTATTCACATAATCTTAAAGAATGGAAACATTATTAGAATACAAAGTAAAAAATTAAATACAAAATATTACACACAAATGTACAGTAATAATTACACCAAGTATTACAAAATAAATTGAAAATACAATAAATTGTTTAAATAATCTAAAAAAAATACAAAATAATAGAAAATAAATTGTAAATGTAATTTTTAATTGTGAAATAAATGCCAAATAAATTCTAAATAATAAAATAACAAAAAAACAAAATAATAAAAAATAAAAAATAATAAAAAATCAAAAAATATAAAATAACAAAAAAAATACAAAATAAAATCATACAAAATAATTTTCAAAATAAGTACTGAATAAAATAAGTAAATCAACATAAATTCAAAATTATGTGCAAAATAGTAAAAGTAATGCTATATAAATGTCAAAAATAAATGGAAAATAATATAATGTAATAATGCAAAATATATGAAAATCAATAGAGTTTGTAATGAAATTTCAGATGTTCAAAAAACTAAGAACAAGTTTCGTTTTAGCAACGCATACTTTCTTTTACATAATAAAAGAATGCACATGCTGATCGAAGGATATAAATGTATATCTTTTTTTATTTACTGTTATTAATGACCGATGGTGCACAGTCGAAAGTAGATTCTGCTGTGAGTATATGTACATACCTAGTTTATTTAATACACAAAAGGACGCAGAGCAACATTATTGTGTCATGCACATTCCTGCATGTTATTATAGTTTATTTTTTTATTAATATTGCAATTGCAACGCAACAATGATGCCAATTTATACATATCTTCACCTCTGTCTTTGCCTTCTTCATAGTATGATTAAATATCAATATTTAATTTCTTTTCATTTTACTATTATACATACATATAGGTATGTAATGTATAGAATTTGGTGGGATTCCATAACGTCTGTAACGTCTGTGTGAGAAACACCTTACATTTTTAATCCTACAAGTTTAATAAGAGTTATAATTTGGATATGAGCCATTTTTAATTAGTGAGAGATTTAAAACTGGTGATTACGTATGTGCTTTAATTTTGGCCTCATAGTCTAAGTTTTTTTTAATAATCACTATACAGTTTGTATTTAAATTTCGATTATTATATTTTAATTCTTATAAACTTTACTTATTTCTTTAATGTACGTATAGATACACATATAATTTATTACTAATATAATAATTCTTCTTCTTTAGTCCCTATTGATTAATACTTTACAAATTACATACAAATGTACATCCTTCATATATCGTCGGCGGAGATGCAAAGTGGGCTATCTCCATATGTGAAGCTAAATGCAAGATGAGAAATCCATTGCCAAAATTGAGTGCAAGTTGGGTCATTCCGTTTAAATTGTATTAAAAACTGAAGACGGAGGGAGCTACTATTTAAAATTTTAATTGCAAGGCAATTGTAAATTACAGTGGAGTTATCCCATATCTTGCATTTAAAATGTTAGTGAATGTCCCACTTTGCAGTTAGACGCACATGGAGATAGCATCTCCATGTTTCCTCATCTCCGGCGTTTGTGGCATTTTTTAGGAAATTAATAACTAGTAATTTTTTAAATTGAACAAAAAATAAAAATTCAATCTAATTTGCAATCAAAGTGCATTTAAAAATTAAAATGCCAAAATTGTCAAAAAATTGCAAATTAAAAAAAAAGACTTGCTCTATAGTTTACAAAAATCATACTAAATTAATAATGACAAGTTTAAAATTTAAAAAAACAAAATTTAATTTTAAAAGTAGTCGTTGTAAATTTAATAAAAACTTTCCCAGGACAGAGAGAGGCTGCTTATAAATATGCGTATTCGAAATCAAAGGAATATGAATACAAAAGTAAAAATAAAATAAGGAAAGCAAAACTCACATTGTATATCCCCAACGCTGTAACGTCAATAATAATTATTAGCCTTCCGGTAAAACAGTTCCCAGCACATGTTCACTCCTTTTATATAAATAAATAAAGAAGCGTCAATCCATCAAAATCAAAAAAGTAATTCCGAACACTCACATACAACTTTTGACTTATAAAATAGTAAACACACACACACACACATAATCTTTTATCCCCTTCGAATCACATTTTGGTGTCTCTGTCCATTTCACTTTTATTTTCTTCCCGCACATATAAGCTCCTACATGGCTATGAAGTGTATAAATTATTAAATTATAATAAATAATTTAATTTTCAAACAACCCAATAACTGCCAAAATTACTTAGATTTTCGAAATAATTTAATTTTCCTGAATAATTTAAATTTCCTCAACTCTTTACATTTGCAGAATACTTTGAATTTTCTAAATTGTTTAAATTCCCTGAATTATTTAAATTATTTGAAAAACTTTACTTAAATAGGAATAAAAAGGGTTTCTCTCTGAGTGAAAATGCTTTCGCTGTAGGTTTTTCAATTTAAAAAAAAGTCTAAACGGGTACTCTGATCTGCAATGGCAGTGCCCGCCGTATCAGCAGGGATATCTGGATAAGGAGAAGGACTAGACTTGCAGGTTAATCTGTCTGGACAAGGGGATGAGAATCATTTGAGAGAAGTTGAGACTTGAGAGTGGAGGAGGGAGATAGATAGACATGAATAAATAATTTGTTACAATATTATAATAAAAAGGATCAAAAGCAATATATAATGGCAAATGTTAAATACATAGAAGGGAGGGAAGGGAGATTCTCTGTGTCTGTCTCGCTCGGAGGGTAATCTTGTTATGAATGCATCATATATGTTCTCTCCCAGTCATCCGCGAGTGTGTTGAAGACTCAGAGGACTTACTTCTTTTATATACATTTTCCTACTTCTCATTTCTTATTGTGCATTTTGTGAGTTGTTCCTCTCTACCACGGACGATGAGTGAGCTTAACTCCTTTATTTCTTCTTTCTCTCTCTTATGTTGACTCATATAATGTGCTTCATATTGTCGTTGCAGAGGCAAATATAACTATCTCCGTGCAGTTGCTAAAATGCAATATATTCATTCTTATACATAAGAATGACTACAGCCCCCGAATATGATTTTGAAAGTTCAGAATGCAAAAGTGACCATCCCGTTTATTTACCATGGCAAAGACACATAAGCGGTAGGAACTGCTGGAATATTTTCCCATATTACAACATGCAGGACTTAGCAGTGGTTTTCCAAAACAGCAGCGGATTTGCTTGCGTATAAATCCGCTATACTCATGACAATGTAAACACATCGACCATGCTTTTAAACGAGATAGTCAGTTTTGCATCGGAATATTTGTGAAATTTCTTGTTGTATAGTACCATATAGTAATTCGTATTGCTTTTTCTAGCAACTGTGGAGATAGTTATGTTTACCTTGTGAGCATTTGTGTACGGTCATACATACGGTTTGTGTAAATCCTGACGGAGAAAAAACTGAAGGTCGGTTGAAAATCCCTTGAGGAATGCCGGTTACTTGGTGGATGAACCAACAATGAATTCTACTTGAACTTCTTCTCCTCCATATGTATATGCGGGGGTATAGCTATATAATATTGAAACTCCTATATCTACTATAGAAGCTATACTATATCGATAATATGTGTTATAGTAGAGGTGTACCCAGTACTACATACACATGCATTCAAGATTTCATGTTGTTGTTGTCCATGTCTCATCTCATCGCGACTCCCACTTATCCACTCACTCACTGGCACTACCGATGATCAGATGACGATCAGGCATCAGGCAGGATTTGTCCGTGCGAGAGACAGAGAGAGAGAGAGAGTAAACTTGTTATTGTGCACTGAACGTCAACAATTATTTGTAGTAATTAATTTCGTAAATATGTACATATTCCGTATATACGTCTCCTGTCACCCATTGACAATTCTCTAATGAATGACAGCGTAATAACACTCCAGTGTACATATGTACATTTGCCGTAGTGACAATATTACACTGGTTCGCACCGCAGGGATTTACCTTGTTAGTACGATGAGATTTTTCTGGTATTTATCTCTTTCTCCTCCTTGCGTTTGATGTTTTCGCTGTTGTGACGAGTTAATTCATAATCTACAAGTGTGTACAACACATGCAAACATACACATGATGATTAAATTATTGCTGTATGATTTGCGCGAATTCGTTGGTTTGCTAGAGTTAAGTCGTGGCGTTTGGAGGAATTAATTCGTTGCTTTTAGACGAGTTGCCTCGTTGTTTGGAGGAGTTGTTTCGCAGTTTAGACGAGTGGTTTCGTAGTTTAGACGAGTTGTTTCGTAGTTTAGACGAATCGTTTCCTTGTTTAGCCAAGTTGTTTCATTGCGTTTAAAACAGTGGATTTATTGTATTTAAGAGTTGACTCGTCTCGTTTTTAAAAGAGTTGTTGGGCTTATGGACGACTTGACTCGAAATGTTTTAAACCAGATAATTCCTTATGTTTTTAGACGAGTTAATTCATATAATAGTATGCACGTCTTATAAAGCACATGACGCGCGGATCTGTTGTGTCTCATGTAGAACAACGAGTTGGTTTGTTGTGTCTTCGGGTTCGGTACACTTGAAAACCTATCTGTTCACTGTGTAATATAAAGCGTTTTGTCTTTACGAACTATGAGGAAATTTCTCTTTGCCTTAACCGTCGTCGTCTCAATGCACAATACACACAATGAAAATGCCTGTGCCATACGCAATATTACATATGCTGTGACGCTCCGTCGTTCCTGTTCTCGACTATGAAAGTAAAGCGCTCTTTCTCGGCAAAACAACACAATTTGAACATCAAGGGGTAGTGTCGGTAGTGTGTGCACAGTGTCTTTCCTCACATCCATTTTAGTCCGTTGATTCATTACATGTGATTCCACATGTATGTATATGTGTACATTGATATTCATGGAAGGCCACATATACGTATTTTCTATAGGTTGACATGATTTTCCATGTGCATTTCCTATATGTTGGCAATGATTTTACATGTGTATTTCGTATGTTGAAAATGTTCCCACATATGTGTGTATGTATTTTTACATTGGTCATGATCCGACGTATGTATTTCATATGCAGAATTCGTTATATTCAGTATGTTGTAGGTTACCTACTCTCGGTAACATTTAGAACGTCCCTCATATATATTTAGTACGAGATTCCACATCCCCACGTAAATTTAGTACCCTTTGATATATTACTGCTGTTAGGGACTGCCGTAGTGCTAACCAAACCCGTGAAGGGACACTCTAAAAACGCTTTCTGGTGTCTTTCGAGTGTTTTTGTGTTGCAAATCATGCGTGTCGTATTCGTATTTATGTTATTCGAGGTTATGTTTCTCGTATGGGTATATCTCTATACTTAACCCTATAACTTACCCTTAACTATACCCTGCGTTTTATATGGGAACAACCCTCAGCAATCACTGCATTGCTATATACATAGCACATACTATAGATATATATACCTACATATACATACGTTGTATATACACAGTACTTACATACAAGGGTAGAAGGATTATAATATGTATCTGAAGATACTGTTAGAGCCCTCATCGCCATAACCCCGGCATTTATCAATTCCTATATACCCACGACTCACAGTGTGAAGGTATTATTTACACAACGGAGTGCCACTGAGATTACAACACATATGTACGTAAATAGATTTACAAACGTATACATTAACGTTATGTACGCGCCCCTAATAAAACCATGCATACCTTATTACTGTATTACCTTATTACTGTTGGACTATTCATCCTTTACCCCTACAAGTATCTCTATATGCATATATAAGTTATAGATGCCCCTATGTACTATGTATGCAAGTATATATCATATACATACATACATAGTAACTCATAGTGACGCCATATTAACAGTAACGCTATAAAAATTTAAGTATTTACGGACCAGCTAAGAATTTCTGACCTCCCTTGAGAAAGCTCCTTGTACACAGGAATAGGAAGAAATCAAAAGTTGGGCTTTGTTGTGTTGCTACTTCTATACTGCTGCAGTTGTTCCTCTGATGCTTATTGTTGTTTCTTTGGCTGCTTCAACATTTATACTTCTCTGAGGCCCATTAGGACATAAGAATTCCGTTTTTGACACACTTGTCGTTAGAGCCCCCTTGTTATTACACTATAATCAAATTCCTTTATTTATGACGTGGATTCTACTAGCAAAATACCGAGTGTTTGTACATGTTGTGTATTATTACTGGTTGCTTTTTTTATATCTTGTCTATTTTTTAAATTTTAGTAGTTAGATATTTCTTGTTATATTTATCTGTAATACAAGTGTGTATTTTTATTCGCGGCTAATATTTCCGATGCTATACATATTATGTATGTACATATGCACACAGAGCCATGTAATGCTGCCAGTGCTATAAGCTTCAGCTTTCTACAAAGGTAGCTAGCTGCTTAAGTTTGAAACTGAAGGTGTGAATTACACTGACGAAGCCATAAAGCGAAAGTTATCTGGTTGCGTGAGTTGCGTTCTTAAAGGGATTTTTTAGCATTTTGCTTTTGCGGCTGCAGGAGTCTACTTTAATAACAATTACGACCATACATATGTACGATGTGGATGAGCTATTAGCGTTTTGACATTATGCATGCAAATGTCCATATGTACCGTTTACCGTTATGGAGATTTTTATGTGCAATGCTAATCTTGAGGTTGTAGTAGTTGTCTATATTGAATTAAAGTTGTCCTGTACTGTCCTATGGCTCAATTGTAATTCCTAATGCTAAACATATGACTCTTAATGCAAAATGTACAATTCTTAATGCAAAACATATAGTTCTGAATGTAAAATATGCAATTCCTATGTTGTACAAGCACAATATATTCCTACATGCTGTTCATTGTATTCGGCTGGTCTACAATGCAACAGTATCCATAACGACTTTCGTGGTATATTAAATATGCATGAATATATAAATACCTTACACATATCTCATCCACTGACTTGACTGGTTCGAAAGTTATGGAAAGTCAAATATATCGTCACATTAAATTTCCCGTATGTTTTTATAGCTACAAGAACACAGTATAGGGCTTTCCCTTATAGAGGGTCGTGCAATTAAAATGTGCGCGCTCTGGTCTAAAACTGCACCAGCTTTAATCTCTTTATATAAGACCATTTGGGTACATTTGTAAACGGAAATTTGCAGGATCTTAAAGACATTTTCCGTTCAGCCCCGTGCAAAACGGCCTGAAATCCTGTAAATTTTTGAGTTTAGCAACGCTATTGTGTTACAATAAGTAATTTGCAAGATAAATTTGACGCTATGGGTTAGAAACTCGACATGTCTAGTGCCCTAATGTGTAGCCATGGTACTTGAACAGCCCCGCTAACATTGCTCCCTGGGTTGGCACGAACCCATATGATGATGCTAAAATCCCTGTAGTTAACATATGACCGACGCCATTAGCATCCTTAAAGTATCAGAGATGAATTCCTGGGCTGGGCCAGGCCATTTAGATTTGATTGTTGTGACGCGGGCCATAATGCTTAAGCAGTGTTACGAGGGATTGTTGGGCATACATATATGCCATAATTTTAAGCATGTGCTTATGCATATACATATGGGGAGTATATTGGTATATATGAATATATACACAGTGGTATAATCATATTAGAGGTAATTCTGTAGCTCTGGACGCGATATGGGATGAGTGGCCATTTAACAAGTTTAAAGAGGCTCTCTGTGCCGAGGCAGTCAATAAATTTCTCAGGTGTATGCGTCATTTATATACTTATATATGTATGTAGACAAGGTGTGATTATATGTGCGGTGCTATATAGACGGGATTTAATGCGTTAAAAGTATGTGTATACAATTTAACAATATGTAATACTACAACAATGTAAGTAACAACTATTTACAAATACACTTTTTGTGTAGACATTACTGGTTGGTTGTATAGGGACACATAATATATGAATCATGAATGAAGTATTTTCATTCATCAGTTCTTCTCCTGACTCGTTGTCCCCTGCTATTAACATCAACATATAACCAACGCCATTCAATTGCTGACCATTTCTGTCTGCTGTCCACCATCCACCGAAACTTTTCCTACCTTGTTATACAACTACATTATTATTTTTGTTACGGCCTCCCTACCCGTTTACAGCATCTTCCTCTCCTCGTACGGTCACATATAATCACACGGAGTATATAGTCAAAGTCTTAATGGTATTCCTATTGATATGTAGATATACATGGACTCCTTGAAAACGTGAGCATGTCATGACTTATTCTCATATCGTCGTCTTCTTCTTCTTCTTCTTCTTTTACATTAAATTCTGTGTCTACAGCAACTACTCCGCACTCCGGGAGATCATTGCTTTTAAGGCATTTCTCGTATCTCATATACGAAAACACATTATTACAACGTGACACTCCATTACACGTCGCTGTACAGCTTGTTTTTCTGTTTTTATTATACGACCGTTCTTTCGTCTTCCTGGCGTTGCTAAACACATTTTCCTAGATTTCAATTTTTTGGAACTCTATGAGGTTTAACTTCGTCTTAGGCTACATTTCAACGTTAACGAATAGTTTTCCGTCATAATAATGTTTGCAACAGAATATTTTCAAAATTCAACGCTGTAAAAAATGTTTTCTAAATTCAACGTTGCAAAAATTAATTTGTCCAAAGTTCACAGTTATAACATACAATTTTTTCTAAAATTCAACTTCATGTAGCACGCAGTTTCTTTTCAAATTTCAAGTTTGAATGTGAAAATTTTTCAAAATTCAACAATGTACCCTTCAATATCAATAACATGTAATAAGTTATTATGTTTTTTGGTCAGAATTCAATGGTAAAATGTTCATTGTGTTCTGTCAAAGTTCAATATTGTGCGAGACTAGTGGGTCAAATCTCCAGTATTGTTATCTCAGTATTGTTTTCTTTGGAATTATTGAAATGGTTGGATTTAGTAACGCAACCCAGTTACTGGATATCGGCTGAAAAACGACGTGTTATGTTCCCCCTGATAAGCCGCAAGTATCGATTGCCGTCACGGCAACATAGCTTTTACAACTGCATTAGGCGTAGGATAATAATGAAGTCAATGTGATGATGAAGGTATTAAGCAAGCAATAAGAAGGTACAAGCAAGGAAGTATTTATTGCTTCAGGAATCCATCAATTCCTTGTTGCTCGCGGTGTCCGTCCAGAAAATGCTCAGTGAGGAATTCCACTTATAAGATTTCCTAACGTGCTCATGTTTATTACGTTTGTACGCATACCGATGTCCCTATCGTAGTAGTTGTTTCTTATTCTTACAGCTACTCTTCTCTCCCGGCTTTATTTTAATTCGTCTGTCTGGAGTTATGTCAGCTTTATTTATACCGTGAAACCTTATGGATTGCATTTCTGGCGGCGGGGTTAAGAATGTTTTAATTTAATACACAAACTTATACATACAGGCAATGTTAATGGAAGAATAAATGCTGCCGGTAGGGATTTTTTTTATAAAGTTAAAACCTCCAGTGATTTTGGAAGAACGTTTATATGTATATTTTTAGTATACAAATGCATACATAGGCAATGTACGTAGTACGTACATATCATGAGCGTGAAGTAGTAAGCGTCCCTACAATGGGAAATTTAACGCGTAATATGAGAAAAACAGCTTACCCATTATAAAATGCTTACCTATTATTGTATAGTCTATATGCAATGTGTACGGCAAGAGGAAATTAAATTACAAGTGTGTTGGCGGTTTGTAAATTCAAGCCGGAAAAGGAAGGAATTAGGTGATAAAACACATGGTAAGAGATGGACCTTGTTCTGAATTATGAGCACTTTGCGGGTATGATGTTTATGCACTATTACACTAAATGACTCGAGTTTTTATTATGTACGTGTTGCATACTGATTTCTAGGTAGGGGATACACGCGTATACATGTGATGTATGTATACGTACACGTACCTTTATAATTAATACATTTATAAATACGTCCAGCACATGTTTTATTCCGCCTGCAGCGGCGTGGAAGTCGGTCGTTTAATTTTAGCAACCGTTTGTTGTTTTTCCTCCAACATAATAATACATATATATATATAGGTATATCATTTCCAGATAACGTGTGCTTGTTTGCCGGGGGAGTTAGATTTTTTCAATTCTTGCTGTTGTTGTTGTTGTTGGCGTAATAATTATTTTCAATGAAATGTTTCTCCGCCGTGAGGATTTGTTCCCGTTAAGAATTTTTCTAGACGTCGTTGTGCTTGCGTGGAGTGAGAACATGCTTTTCGTTGTACACCCCACGGAAATGGTGGTGATGCACTTGAAATTCATAGCACCCTTGGAGCATTATAAATATTGCATAACGTGTATTTGATATGTATTGTGTATAATTGTCTAAAATGCTATACCTGCATATCGTCGGCGAAGGATCTTAAAGTACCAATTGCTATCCCTTTAACATAGCAATTGGTACTTTAAGATCCTTCGCCGACGATATGTAGAAAGTATAATGTGCATATTGAAAATATGTTCAAACAGCGTTTGGTACACATATTTACTTGTATGCAGGCCCAACTATACTATGCATATACATACGTATGTACATACATACATTACATCACTTGCATTTATCAACATCATCAGATTAATGTCCAGACACGTACTTCTAACCAATGCCACAAACAAATGCAAGCACGTGATAGGCTGTAATTCAAGTAGAAACATGTGCTAATCCCGGTCTCTCCTGGTGTAACACAGTTGTATTTTGAAATGCATTCCTTATTCTTCGGAACAGCAACAATTTATTTTGTATATAGTCGTTGAGAAGGCAAATATAACTTTCTATCCACAGTTGCTAAAATCCAGTACGAATGACCACAGCGTCCAAATATTATTTTTAAAGTTCGGAATGCAAACGTGTCCATCCCGTTTATTTACGGTTGCAAAGACACAAACGCGGTAGGAATCTGGATATTTTCCCATATTACAACATGCAAGACTTACAATTAGCAGTAGTTTTCCAGCAGCAGTGGGATTTTGCTTGAAGTATAAATGCGTTACACTGATAACAATGTAAACACATGGGCCATGCTTTTAAACGTCATAGTCTTTGCTTTTGGATAGGTAGTTGTGAAATATCTTGTGATAGTAGTCCTTTGTCTTTTTTAGCAACTGTGCAGATAGTTATATTTGCCTCTACAACGACGACATGTTGTCCCTTAAATGTCCTCGTATAAACATTTACAACTGCTTTATATTATTGTAGTTTTATATGTACAATAACATAACAGTATACCTAAGTAACCATATCGTTGTATATTGAACGTATTCTAGACATTGTGTTTGTATGTATATATATATGCATATTTTCAAACGTAGATCCGATACGTTGCGTAAGGAATCAAGTCACGGACAAGAACTGTGGAAGTTGATGGTTTGGTGATGCTCTGGAATTTATAAATAATAATAACAATAACAGAATACACACGAGTGTAACGTCTACAAATGCACACACAGGAAAGCGATGGAACAGGTGATGTTAGATTTTATGTATAATAATGGCCGTTGCAACCACAGGAGCACGTTTTAAGAGCACCTGCTGCTGCTGCTGCTCCTACTACTGCTGCTTTCCTTCCTTGCTACTCCAACGTCTTATTGTCAATGGACAAAAAGTGACTTCAATTACTTCCGGTTACCGTTATATTACATTCAACTCGTACAAGACCCGTTTGATGTAATGCATAGGTTTGAATAACATTGTTAACAGGTCCAGCAGTATTAACGTACAAATGTTTCAAATAATAAATAATCTGACCACGATTTTGAATATAATCGCTCAAAAGGCAAATATAACTATCGACATACATAGTTACTACAATCCAATAAGAATAAATACGGTACTACAGCAAGGAATTTAACAAATATTCCAATACTAAACTGACTATAAAAAGTTTGACCAATATGTTTACGTTGTCATCTATGTATATAGCGCATTTATTATACGCAAGCAAAATCCCGCTGCTGCTGGAAAACTACTGCTACGTCTTGTATGTTGTAATATGGGAAATATGCATAAGTTTATCTACTGATTCTGTCTTTGCAATGGTAAATAAACGGGATAGTCAGTTTTGCATCCTGAACTTTAAAAATAATATTCGGGAGCTGTAGTCATTCTTAATGAATTTTAGCATCTGTGGGTATGGTTATACATGTATTTGGCCTCTTCAACGACGAAACAAATGTTTACTAAAGGGGGTATTTCGAAGTTCCCCCCGAAAAATGAATTACGGACAAACCAATTTTGATTAAATTTTCACTAAAATTACTAAATATTAGGCTGGTTGATACTTTTTTGTTTTTTCAAAATTTTTAAAAAAATCGACAAAAAGCAATAAAATAAATTGACCTATTTCTGCAAAACCGGTTGTTAGATTTTGATTAAAAAAAATAAATTTAAATGGTGGTTGGTAATAATCTACGATTCTGCTGACTAATTTTTGCATTTCCAAAATTTTGAGGCCCAAATTGTGAAAAAAACGGAACGGTGCAATTTAGCAACTATGAACACAGCTGTATATTTGTCTCTGCAATGGTGACGTGAATTTGTAGAATATTTTGAAAACCAATGCTGCTATATGCTTTCAATGATAACGACGGTAGTCGTTGGAAATCGCCATTGGTGAGAAATAAATAAAATTTGTTAGTGTATGTTTATAGTGTAATTTTATTTCACTGCACTATTAAAACTCGCCGAAAAAATCATGTAACTGTACGATTAGACACACAAAATGCAGAAATAATAATGTAAATGAAACTCCGAAAGTTAGACCTACATAAATACCCCTGGGATTTATGTGTACACAAATAAAATGCACATTTGCTTTGTAATCTTGAAAATTCTGCATTTAAAAAATTCCCGGGAAAATACACAAATATTACAAATAACACAAAAATACGCATTATACAATTATTACATAACGCGCGTACAAACGTTTTTCCAGCTTTCCACACATTTGGGTATGTATCATCATTGCCTAAAATGCAAGGGTGCGCTTCATTCTTAAATCGCTATTTACAGTGGAATAGCGCGAAAGAAATTATAGCCCCAATTGTTACTTTTAAGCAACGATATAATAATATTACTATACGTAGAATTAATGATGTTGCAAAGAATAATATTTCACATCATATAATTATATTTTATGGAAAATAACAAAAAAAAGCTCTATAAGCATAATTACATATATAATTAACATCATAGGAATAAGTCTAAATACTTTTTAATATCTTATAGCTAATACGTTTAATCAAATATAATTAATATTTTGATATATTTAATTCTATGTAGATATATCGCATATATGTATTAATTTTAATACTGATCCTTGAAATACATAGAAATATCTATTATTACAGCATTATATTTTTTTATGTAATAAAATAATACAACGGATGATATTTGGATAAACAAAAATGTTAAGGTAAATTTATCCATACATCATTATTCATATATATGAAGAGTAGCAGGTATTTTTATTTGAATATTTCGGAGAGGATGAACTATACAGTTGGATTTTTTGTTTTTAAATTTAGTAGTTTCTGGTTTGGTCATCTCGTGAGAGGTCAACTGTACTCACTTTTGAATTTGGTTATTTTTTCCTTTTAGTATAATAGAGAGTGGCATCTGGCATCACAAGTTTATAATTTTTTGGCACCTGACGCTCTTCCATTTTACATCTTTTAAATGACATTTTTACCACCAATCATTGCAATTTTTCACCAATATTTCTATCATTTGCCGATGACCAAAATGGCTGCGGAGTATATGTAGACCTGTCAATTTTTTTTCATTCTCATTTGTAAAGATACATCGGAACTTAGTATATTAAAACATGATATATATGTATATATAATACATGCTCTCTCTATAGTTTTTCCGAATTAATCATTAGTCAGGTAAAGAGGTAAGTAAGAATAATATTGATACTAATAATTGCTATGTAGTATATCAAGTAACGTTTTCAATTATTCAAATGCAGGAATTAATTATTACTTTTTTTAGACACAAATCCCTAATTCGGTGCCAATAAATAACTTGTGTGTATGTAGAATTTATAATATTTGCCATACAATTTAGGATTTAGCCTATAGGCTAATACAATAATTATAGTAATAATAGATACAATCAATTATAGTAATTACTAACATGTAATTATTATTATTATTAGTTTTTAAGTCCATACAATATTTTATGAAAACTTTTTATACACTAGACAAACTATTATATATAATATTATATGTACTATATTATAGTGCATTCATTTTAAATTCCCCACATTAAATCTTACATTCGAATTTTATTCGCTCTACCATTATTCATATCTGTTTAGTTGACAGTTTTACTAAAAAAATTTAATTATTACAAATTAATGTAATCCAATCTTATCATTTCTTTTTATAAAATCCTTGGAACAAAACGTGCAAGCCTGGATAAACATTACTATACTACAATATAATTCTTGTATATACTTAATTAATAATTGTTATTATGTAAGTCATCCGCTATTAATTTTTAACCAGTAATTAATTTTAATTTAGATACAATAATTGCTAATAAATTAGAATTAAATTGGCGATAGTATATTAATTGTATTTAGAAATAATTTATAATATAATTGTATATATGGAATTCCTCACACACATATGTATACGTGCTTTCCTTAAAGTATAATCATTATTATTTTAAATTACCATCCAAAAACATTTCATTGTTTATTTAAATTCTTCTTGTTTTCTTTGCTGCTAGCGACGTCTGTTGTAGCCATTGGAGATTATTCAGTTTCTTTTACATGCAAATTTTTGTTATTCCAAACTGTAACCTAAACTTTTTAAAGTTATTATACAATTGGCGGGTTATGGTTAAAAATTATTCTTCATCAATATTCAGAGTTCAAACGTTTACTTTCATGTTTTAAATGCAAATTCAAATGTAAGTGGGAATTTTAAATTTAAATGCAATTTGAAATATTGTAAACACACAAGTAAAAAATCCTATGCAAATTTAAATTCTTGGAAAATTTAAAATTCTAAATATAACTGAAATCTCCTTATTTTAAAAATATCCATAAAGCATTCCATTAATAATATCCAAATTTCTTCAATGAAGTCATTAAATTCTAAATTCAGCCGAGATTCCAGAAAATTGTCTTAAGGTTTCGTTGAATTCCCCAGAGAATTTCCACCGCTGTAATAACATTCTTGAAACTTCCCCGGTTACAGAATTTGAAGATGCTCCAAAACAATTTGAAGATGCTCCACAACAATTTGAAGATGCTCCACAACAATTTGAAGATGCTCCACAACAATTTGAAGATGCTCCAAAACTAAATTATTGTGGCTTATGAGGTTGTTGAGCTTTTCGAAGACTCTCCTGTGTAATGCTTTGTGTATTGATTTGCATGGATTGGATTTGAATAGAGCGGAGATGAGAAGAAACAATTAAAATTTGAAATAATTTCTGTATTAAATAAGACATTACAACGATAGAAGATAAAAAGAAGTTGCCCGGGAAAAGATTTCCACAGTAATAACAGAGAATAATAAGAAGTCAACTGTTTTTTTTAATGGGAAAAGTAGTTTAGAGAAGTAGAAGAGTTATATATGGAGCGCGTGCAAAAGCGGCAGAGATTTTTGAGAGCAGCAGAGGTAAAAGAATTCTCCATTTAAATAACAACAACGGACAGTGTGTTACAGTTTCCCGTCATCTGCAGAAATAGTTAATAATTATTATAATACGGAATATATACGAAATACTATTTGATATACATAGATTAATGAAATTAAAGAAATTTTTGTATTAGAAATATTTTTGTGTAATTTTGTCTAAAAAAGACGAAAAAAAAAGAATTTTTTAAGAAGAAGGAATAAGTTCACAAACGTTCGGAAAGCACAGCACTTCCCCTTTTGATGGGGCTGGTGCGAAGGAACCACACCATAAGAATCATCGAAGCAATAATTGAAATGCCCAGTGTGTTAATAATGATAGCCTCATTGTTTTGCAGCCGGTAGTTGTCTCTATTTTAAAATCAAACCAGACAAATTAATTAATTATTGTTATTGTACATTTTAAATTGTTTGTTCAAAAATATTTGTAATTAATTTTTTATTACAATTAATATTAATATATAGAATTTAATAGATCAACGCGATAAATTATTAATACAAATCTATTAATTTAAATTATAATGGTAAATCCCCATATTATAAACCCATATGTGTGTTAATTTAATAATTTCCTAATTTTATTTTGATTCTCGTGCATTTTTTTAATTTCTGAATTTATATTGTTGTTACAAATATCTATTTTTAACATGCCAGCAGCTTGTTTGCAGCATTCTCATGCAAGAAATAATTTTTTCAAACTAGCAGCAAAAAGATTGAAAAAAGATTTTGCGAATAAGCTTATTTCTAACAAATTTGTTTTCGGAATTATATTCAATTATATAGCAAATAAATTTATTTGTCAATTTAATTTTACAAAAACTTGTAGTAAAAAATTTTAAAGTGCAAAAAATTTTTTTAAATATTTTACCTAAAAAAGTTATACCCATTTTAATTTTTTAAAAATGGAAATTCAACCACAATTTCAAACTCAACAAGTTTAAACTAAAATTTATTTTTAAATTCCAACCTTAAATGATGGCCTAAATTGTGAATTCTACTCAAAATTTTAAATTGTGACTTCTATAGCTTAAATCAACGTGGAAAATAAAGCAGAAATATAAAGCGTAAACAATAAAGAAACAAGAGGAAAAAATAAAAATAGAAAATAGTAAAGAAAAAAAGAACAGCCAAAAAATAAAAATAGAAAAAAAATAAAGAACAACCAAAAAACAACAAACAGAAATATTAAATTCGAAAAAGAGAAGGAGAAGACTAAATAAAGTAAAGACTTTTGAAGAAGTATGTAATGATTAAAGTAGGATTTCGGGATTTTTAAATTTCCCTGTCGATTTAAAAAATCCACAGATTATAAGTATAAAATGAAATTAAAAGTGTGCGTGAGTGTTGTATTTGGACGTTTTTTCCTGGTGAATTTTGGTGCATAAAATAAATAAATTGTATATTTTTCGTGGATTTTGTTAAAATTGTGAATGTATATATACATTCACATATATGTAATACGTTAAAATTATAGATGCAAACTGTATTATCGTGCAAAATAAAAAAAATTAAATTAGTGTAGTATTTGTAGGTTTCATTGAAGTTTACTCCTTAAAATTCTCATAATATTGACATTATCAATTATTATATAGCATAATCATAATAAACTGTATATAGGATCAGCATTGTAAAATTTTTAACCTAAACAAAAAAAAATGAATATTAATATTAATTAATTTTATTAAATTTATTTATCAATAATTATATAACCGCTATTAAATAATTAACCTCATCAGCATTTTATAAAATTTTGCTCTCAAAAATGTCAGTCAATAAAAAAAAGACTTTATTTTTAAGGCAAAGATTTTCTCAATAATTCATGGCGGGATTGCATTGCTTGTATATTCCTAAATATTAAGCATAATGATATAATGCCGATATTATTATTATTATTATTTATTATTAATAATTATTTTTAATAAGAATTAAAAATTACCCTTTTTATATTCTTAAAAATTAACCACAAAAAAACACAATTGTGTGAAATTAATTAGTTTTTAGTGTTCTTTGAACTCTTGAAATATTTGTTGGAATATTATTTGTCTATATATATATTTTAATGAATTTGAATTAATTACATTTTTATTTTGAATTTGAATTGCGAATAAATTCAGAAATACTATTTTTTTTTCCTTCAAAAGTTGCATTATTTCAATCTTTTTGTCACTTTTAAAATTGCATTTTTGTTTAAATTCCATAAAAATTGCATTTTCTTTTTGTCGTAAAAATTTCTATTTTTCCGTGAATAAAAAAATTTGCGGTTTCGTTTAAATTCCATAAAAAATTGCATTTACTGTTTAAATTGCAAAAACTTAAAATTTAAAAAAAGAAAAGAAATATTCGAGAAAGATTTAATTCTATTGAATTAAAAAATAATCCCAGAGCGGGGGGGGGGGGGGGGGCGGGGAATTATT
>JAQGAK010002587.1:0-19430 GCA_034696945.1 Lipothrix lubbocki
CTCTATAAGGGATTTTCTTTATAGTGTCACTTTTGGGCTGATTTATAGTGTGTTCTTATAGAGAGAGTCCAGTGTATAGCTAATATTAAATTTAAAACATAAAACAATATTATTATAATAATTATTAAATGGGGATGAAAAACATCTTGTAAACAAGAACTCCATGTAAAACCCACTAGTGGTATTATTTATAATAAATATGTATATTGTATTTTACCCAATAGATTCGCAGACTTCGCAAACTGGCCAAAAGAGCCAATCAGTATTGGATCGTGTCATTAGACAAAGGTACACAAAAATCCAATTCTAGGGTATCCAGCTCTAAAAATAATTTTTGTAATCAAAAAATTATTATTATTAGAATAAATTTGTATTAATTCTAATTATGCTAAATAAATCAATATTATTTTCACTAATCGTCGTCGTCGTACAAGCTTAGTTACTGAAGTTTTACCTTTAAAATCCAAAATACAATTTTTTCGCGGAATATTTTGAATGAGCCGTCCACTGTTTTTAACTTCTTCCTTAAGGAACATACAATTGTGTGCCTGACAAGGCCAAAAAACTAACTTTTCCTGACGGGGAAAATTCCTTTAACTTAGGAAATGCAATGTGGGTATACTTAAAGTAATACGAATTCCAGGTGTTCAGTCGAATATGAAATTCTATAATATTTGGGAATTTTCGCCCAAAATTAATCATCCATGTTGGAAATACTTTATCCAATTGTTCTTGTTCGTAGTCCTTCAAACGAATCCCAATTTTCTGAATCCCCACATGTGCGGTGTTCCCATCTGTCATGAAATAGAAGCTCTATACAGAAGCTGCCGACTGGAAAATCTCTGGTAACCTGGGAAATCTTTCCTCCGTAAAAAGTATTCCACAATCAGTGACAACAGGAACTCTTAAGGTCCTCAATGTGGGAAAAACCAGGTTGAGTGGTAGTTCGTGGTTAAAATTGTGATTAAGTCGTACAAGTTGCGATGCGTGGTTATTGAAAAACGCATTCAACTGATTGGAAGGAGGAATTGCATTTTCATCGGCGGAAGATAACATTGTTAAAAACTTCAGCCTTGGCAATTGGACGATGGCAAGTGCATTCCAAAATTTCATTGGCGGAGGAAAGTTAATATTGAAATTGAAACTGAAGTCAACAATTTGAGCCAAATTTATTGTTACAAACACGCAACATACAAAAATAATATAAAAATTAATACAAAAATTAATACAAAAATTAATACAAAAATTAATACAAAAATTAATACAAAAATTAATACAAAAATTAATAAAAAAATTAATACAAAAAAAATTTATAGGTTGTTAATTAAACACTAAAAAACGTTGCAAATACATACAAGATTAAAAACATTAAAATATACAAAAATGCGTTTTAAACAGCGACAAAATTAAATTTAAAAATTGGTACATACATTAAGAATTACAGAAATACATACAAAAATTATTACAAAAGAAAAGAAAATACAATAATGCAAAAATAGTTCAGTTATCCAAGTAAATTTGAAAAATTATAACGGAAATACAACCGGAATAATATAACATGAACGCACCGACAGTACTGCATTGAATATGAAAAATATATTACATAAATACAGCCTAAAGCAAAATTTAAAATTAACTAAACAAAAATAAATACAAAAATACATGCAATAAGACAAAATGAACAGTAATCGACAAAATAAGTAAAATTATATAGCAACATAAAAACACGACTTTAAAAAGTCGATATTATGTCTGGTCGGGTAATTGAATAACCAATCTTGTAGGGTTCTCAAAACATTTGTTGATTCATATATTTGTGAATAGTTAAAATATCTGCTTGTGTTTTATAATTTTTCGTTTTCTTTTAAACCTTTTGTAGTTTTCTTGCTACCAGTAATTATCTACATGTTTTATCGAGCTTTAATTGATGACAATAATTTTTGATACGAAGTTTTCTTGTTAATTAAGTTTTAATTGTTTTGTTATGTGGAATCGCTGGGTAATTTGTCAAAAGTCGATCATTATATTTGGTTTTAACCCTACTAACTATTAAACTTATGTTTTATCTGTAAAAATATTAATTAATACCACTAATTAAACAAGCAAACAATTTGCACAACCAAACACAAACATATCATATTGCACAACCACACGCATTATCAATAATTAAACAAATTAAAAACATAATTATAATTAGACAAACTTTGTGGCATAATATTTAGATAAACGCTTCTTTCTTATTAGCTAACTTATTAAATAATTGTAAGCGTTTATAGCAAAACAGTATACGGACGAAAATCATTAACTGTGGCGATGTGGTAAGTTGCCATCTAAAAATCCACTTGCACACAACAAATTCACAAATGCTTGAACAAACACATGCTGGATTTGAATAAATAACAAATGTAAACTATGTACCTATGTTATAATGGTATGTTCATATTATTAAAAGTAATATTTATAATACTGTGATAACCATATATTTTGAGATTCGCCACTTGAGACTGCAGAATGCTGCAATAAATGCCCTTTTTTGTTTTGGTGTGGATGATTTTTTTCCATGCAAGTTGGAACAGATCATAGTTGTAGTTTTATTGAATGTAAATGAAATGATGTAGAAGTACGAGGAGAAAAATTGATTCACATATTTGGTGGTAGGTAAACGGAATGAAGTGGCTTTCCTTAGGGTTGCACACGATGGTTGACAAGATGAAATGGATTCAAATCAAAAGTTTGAAAGTTCCTGCTATTCTGCATTCATAATCGCAATAAATGTTTCGTATGTATACCTTTGTCCAGATTACCAAATACAAAAATGACTCAACATGAGTGAAAGCATGAGATTCACCTTTTCGCCGTACATATGTACTGCTTTTGTAGTATGGTGAGAGTCGAACACCAAAAAGGTTCACTGGAGATGAAAGCAATACATGGCTTTTCGGACTTAAAAACTTGGAAAGGTCGTGAAGGGATTTCTATAAGGTTTATTGCACATTATCCTACAGAGTTGCATTATCGAGTGCACAGCATCATTATTACGTAATTTTGCTGTTTAGGAATTGTAATTCTTGTCATTGGTTGCTGCAGTTTAATTCATAAGTCAGGACATTAGTTTCTAGGTGATTATAAATACCTAAAATAACTTACATACGTATAGTTTCATTTTGTCGATAACATTTAATGGCTACGGAAAAGTTATCAGACAAAATTCTGGATAACTTTTGCGTTATTTGGAGAAAACGTATACGGATACTATATACTGGTTCTCGCAGATATGATTCCAGTAATAAGGCTGAGCAAGTGTGGAGATTTTTTAAATGATTTGATTTTTCGCAGGAGACACGCGTTACGTGAACACTCAGAATGCGCGCTTTTAAAGGTCGCGCGTCAAACTATGGAAAATAATAATTACTACAATAACCATATCATAGTTTTCTGCATGTGCATACTAAGTTTCATTAAAATCGGACAATATTCAGGGTCTCAAAACCTGATCTAAAATTAAGGGGGTTATCCGGATAATTTTTGGAGTAAAATATCCGGTTCGGACAATCCATAGACACCTACAAATTAAGAAAAGTTTCTTAAGCTATTGTCCATGCTGCAATTCGGAAAATTGCAAAAAGTCGAACATTAATGCGGACAAGGATGTCACAGCCAGTACCTTTAGTACATGCACAATACAGACGCTTTAAGACTTGTACAATACACTAGATCGAAGATAGTGGATATTGCATAAATATATTAGATGTTTCACATTCATGATTCAGTATATTATACGTATATTCTATGTGTTTAGTTGTCCAGAGCAAGTCTGGAAACTTATCATGTAATCTTCGTACTTTTGGCTCGTAAATTGTTATCTAACGTCACTTCAAGTTTTTTGTACTAAAAATTGTGTTTGCTTCCTTTATTTCACATTTCATTCAGGAACCTTATATATCTTTGGGTGTTACTGTTGACAAAAAATAATGTTATCATTTCTCAAGCGCCTTTTCTGGGAGTGGTTTTGTGTCGTAATGTTAGATACATATAACAATATAAGCACTTGATGATGATGTGACAAGCCATCACAGTTGTCATAGGCATTTCACCGGTGGTATCTGCGGTTGCTCTCCGTGAGGTAATGCAGGATTTTTAATTATTGACAGGATTTTTTTGCTTATTAAATTTTCTTTCTAAACAAAACCCTTCATTTTTATGTTTGGTGTAGAAGCAAAAAATGCTGGGTCAAGAGGAAATGATTTAATTCGCCACTGCCCCAATTACATGAAAACCATTTATATTTAAACTGTTCAAGTGTATGGATAACCACACAAGTTATCACTAAATAAGCCAGTAACCAATATTCCCAATAATAAGCCAATCTTGGTGACAAAACATTTAAATAATCAATAAAACGTCCATATCGATAATTTAAAAGTTTAACTAATTATAAACGTTGAGAGCAAAACAATATATATGGAAGAGAACAATATACTTTTGGAGATGTAGTAAGTTGTCACAAAAAGTAAACTTATATACAACAATTTCACTATGTAAACTATGTATTTTATAATAGCATGTTCATTTTATTAGGAGTATTTATTTATAGTACGGTGCCAGCTATATAACTTGGGACACAATGCATGAGAGTGCAGGATGCCACAATGATTTTTTGTGTCGTAATTTAGTTATGTACCTAAAACAATATAAGGCATCACAGTTTTAATGTTTATTTCACGGTGGTATCTTTGCGGTTGCCGTTGGTGAAGTATGTTTTAGTAGAATTGTTTTGGTTATTAAATTTTCTTGCTGATTAAATCCTTACCATTTTATATTTATGGCGTAGAACCACAGGATGTTTGGTCAAAAGGCGATGATTATATTTCACACTGGCCTTATCAAATAAATAGCATATATATTCTCTTGTGCAAAAATTTTAATAGGCAGTAAAGTGCACAGTGTGAACACGGACGTTATAATTTTTAACTCTAAATCTTCCCTACTTGGACTATTGGTTATTTAGAAAAAGGTAAAGTATTTTACCCCATCATGCAATATTATTAGTATAGGCACATGTATATTGAGACACGTTATTTGGTTACAATACAATTAATATATATTATGTTTAATTATTTTTTTTGAAAGAACATATATTATTTTTACAACTAAAGCTTAGAATTTTATATTTATCAGCAACGGTTAAAAATAAAATAATTGTAAATTTGCTTTTTTTACTTTTTCACAGTCTAAGATTGCATCTTTTGCCTGAAAAAATAATTTCCTAATAGCTGCCGTACGGAGAGTCCGATTTTGATATCCAAGACCTTCCAGCATCCGGGTAATTTACCTCATTCACATTAATTATCATAACTGCGTGCACTTTAAAAATATCGTGAGAGAAGCCAAAGTCAACAACGTTTTTCACCGTTACTTTACAAGTGCACAAGTAACTACCACATTATTTTACACATAACGTTCCAATTAGAGTCGTAAATCCCACCTACAATATTAATGATATTTTGCCCAAAGATCAAATTTATGTGTAGGAAAACAAAATTATTTTTGGATAATTTCGTAATTCTTTGCTTATGGGTACGAGAAGAACTTATAAGACCATTTTTAATAATACTTTTTATTAAACAATTCATTCATTCATCGTTTATATTATTTTTTCTACAATACTATTATTATTGTAAAAGATGTAAATAGTATGAAGTAGCTTTTGCGCCCTCAAAATTGTTAAGTTTATAAAGAAAAATCTTGTAATAAGCAACGCTATGAATATTTGAAATAGTCCAAAGAGGAAAGTTAGTCAAAAAGTCCTGACGCTGATAGCGTTGATCATTTCATGACCAGACTAATTGTAAAGTTGCTTTTCCTCTTTTTCACGTTTTTTTAATATTCACTTTGAACAACTTTACATGGCCCTAAAAAAGCAACTGTTTAAGCTTTCACCCCCCGCCTGAAAAACTTCTTTTCTAAATAAAGGCCGAACGGAGCATCGGATTTTAGATATCAGCCTAAAGTCAATTAAGTACTTAGTCTCATTTACATTAATTTTTTCAAGTACTAACCCTGTAAGGTTTCACAGAAAAGGGCAAAAATCAACAACTTTTTGGCACCCGTTACTATACAAGACCACCCTTGGCTACCATCTAATTACCATTGCAATTAATAATTCAGAAACGGCACCTACGATTTCCGTGAAATTTTGCATGAATGTCCCTTGAATATTTAAGAGTACTTATACACCAAGACCTTACTGAAAATAAAAATGCTTTATAGCTAAATATGGAAAAATTACTATTTACGCCGTTGTCTAAGAAATATAACATTTAATACTATAAAGTAAACTTGTTTTAATAATTTAAAGCTGTTTTTCTCTATTTTCTCTTCATCAATAAATTTTAATTTAACGATTACGATTAATATTGTAAAAGAAATAAATAAAAATAACAGCAAAAAAAGCTCAAATGTAAAGTTGCTTTTGCGCCCTCAAAAGTTAAAAACAAGAGCGCAGCAAATAATTCATAAAAGATGTATTTTGTTAATGAAAATAACAAATTAGTTTATTGTGGAATAAGCAACGCTATCAAAATAAAGAAATATTACAAATTCATAAACTACATTTATATGATATGTCGTAACTTATTATGTGGTTATTTTCATTTATTCGAGTTTTTTAAGAGTTGATCAATTTATTGATCAACTCATGTTTTGAATTTTGGACAGCGCCAAATTAACTTCACATTTCAGCTTTTTAGCTGTTACTTTTTTTGTATTATACTTCTTTGAGTGAAAAGTCTATTATTTATAGTTACAATTTAATTGTTGTTTAAAGCCCGGGTTTTTGAGTTTATTTACCGTATAATACTGCAATTCTGAGTACCAGCTATTAATTATGCAGTTTTTACATTTCGACAGAAGAAACTGTTTCCCACAATAGGTTTGATTGTTGTCTAGTCATCAGGACGCCCTAAATTAGATTTTGTAGAAAAAAAGTGAGATAAGAAATGTAACGGTACGGTAGTGAAATTGAACTTTCTAAAAATAAAGTTCTCGTAAATGTTATGATCAAGGAAAATAGAAACTATATTTCACTGACACCACTATGGTTTTTACTCTTCGACATAGTAACACAATTCCTTGATTTTTACATATTAAGGTTAGGTTAGGATTTTGCTTGGGTAAATATATCAAATAATTACTATTATTCAATTAATTACAATGATTATAAGCTATTTACACTGATTCACGAATAGTTATCACTATCTCTAATGTTCCAAGTTTTCACAATACTCATTTGTAATGTAAACGAATGAAATTTGTTCTATTAATTTAAATATTGAGCAACATTTTTAAAAGGTTTATGCATGCTAATCAATTAATTGGACCACAGTAACTGAATTACTTACAAATTACATTTAAATGTTAGTAAAACAATAGTTTTTTATGTCACAAAATATTTTACTCATTAAATTTACTGCCTATTCTACGTCGGTTTCAGTTAAGAATTATTTTGCCTACCATTTTTGTGGTTGCAGTAGTTCATTTATTCCTTCCAGTACCTTCCAATTCATCGGTTATAATTTAATGCAAAGTGATCATTTTATTTACTGTCTACAGTACATCGGTTGCACTAAAAAGTAAAAAGAATATTCAACGAAATTATGTTGCCTACCATTTTTGTGGTTGCAAATATTCGTTTATTTTTACCTACCGACTCATCGGTTGTAATAAATATTATAATATAGAATTATATTAATACACCGATATAGCAAAAATATTGTAAATTATATTTTGATTAAAATTGTGCATTTCGGTATACACATTTTAAATTCATTTATTGTTTATTCATTTTCAAGTATGGACCTAGACATTCTTGATATTGAACCGTCCCCTGACGATCTTCTTACGGTGTCCTCAAACCCGTTATTCTCACCACCGAATACAGTTCAAATTCAGTCAGAACGTATATATAAGCTACCAACTGGTCTTCAGAAACCCCCCAAACCGAACTACAATGTTACCCCTGATGGTGTTATATTTAAAAATCACTTTCTTTCTTTCCCACAAATCATTCTTAAACCGGTCAATTTAGGAGGATGTAATAAAAAAGTCTCGAATGAGATCATCCCGACAGCAACTTTTAAAAACTCGAAATCCCAATCCAAGCAACAAAAGAAATCCAATACATTTAAAGGAACACGACGATGTAAACAATTGTTGGTTGACTTATTTGGAGATGATAACGACGTTCTGTCAACAATTTCCTCTCCTTTCAAGCCTGTAAATACATCAATAGTGCCTGTCTTATTACCAAAAAAAACAAAACCGAAATTAAGCCCAAAAACTCCGTCATTATTCCAATCAACTCTCCCATGCAGTCAATTACTTTCAACCTCGGGTCATTCAACTCAACTTTTAGCATCAAGTCAAACCATGACGCCAGCTCCGTCGCCACCAAATCTTTTTCCACCTATCTTACCTCTGATGTCCCTAATTTTATCTCCAATTCCACATAAACGAAATATGCAGGATTCAGCTTTCCAACAAGAACCACGCCAATTAACGTTCAAAGAGCGTACAATCCCAACAATTCATAAAATAAATCCAAATATGACACCCCATGTTAAAATTCATATACCAATAGATGTTCCCGTTCTTACAGCCAACCAAAAAGTACACAGATGGATACAAAACATATCAAAGTATTTACCTAAACAAATTGAGAATGGCTTTCAAAATCCTCAAACTGTACTTCCATTAAACGTAACACGGAAGCTTATCCCTAAGAGTGCGGAAAGTGCTCAATGTAAATCTACAACCTATAGTCATATGGAGCTCAGACTTCAGATTTCAATAGATTCGAAACCCGATTTGACGGTTGCCTATTTAAATAATGCGCATACTAATAATGAAGACCCGAAAGTACCGAACCGTTCCCCCCCGTTTTTTAAAGACTCAAAATTACGACAAAAAAGATCAGGGAAAAGAGTAAGAATGTCTCGGAAAAAGAAACAAGATCGAATGCAACAGTTTCAATATTACCATTATTAGCAAAATGTTTAAAAACAAATTATTCTATTGTGTTTTAAAGTTTTTTATTTTCGATTTTCTTGGAGCTTTCTTGGAGATTTTCTTGGAGCTCTTATGTGCTTTTATAAAAATTGAATATTTCATTTTGGAACTTGTTTTATGCTTAATGTACAGATACCGTTTTACAAGTAATAAAAACGTGTATATTGTAATATTGCTATAGTATTTCATTGTCAATAATATTCGGCAAGTTCATTAAAATTATTTACAACCAAATTTAATGTATCGTAAGGCACATGAAGATCATTGTCTGGACAAATGTAGTAATATAACGGGTATTACGATGGGCTTCGGATGACAATTATCACAATAAAAGATGGCTTTTATAAGAAGTTTGATTCTAATGTAGAAACATTTGTTTTAAATAATTATCTTACAAATGGAAATATTGTATTAAAATTTAATTAATAGTAAAACGTCATTAAATTGTATTTTGGCATATGTTAGTCCAGCGAAAGTATATATTATTTAAATATGTAAAAAAATAATAATATCACAAAAACCTGGGGCGCGTTTTTCCGCCCGTTAATTTCTAATTATGTAACTAAGGTTTGCAGTCATGTTATTTAGTCAATTATTTTTCACTAGGGTATAGCCGTCCATTCTGGAGACATAAGGCAGCGGGATCTTCCTGTACCCTATGAATATTTCTTTTTTGGTATTGGCCATTTGATTTATGTAATCATGTTGAATTTTGGTTTCTTCAGGTAATGTGACGCAATTTTGTTTTTATTTGTTTACATATAACAAAACAAGAACTAATTTAGTAAATAATTCTTTCTTTCTGAAAGCAAAAAATATTCTAAGCCAACTAAAACAATGGATTTTATTTTCAGGCTTCTTTTTTGGTTTTTCGTGAACGGTCCGAGTATCGGATTTTGTTTAAGACAAAAGGCAGAAGATATTCCCCAGCCAACCTTCCAGAAGACTGGATGCCGTCTTCTAATTAATGAGATAAATATGTATTCCGAAAATCCTGATGGCAAGCAGTATGTTGAGTTATCTCGATACTGCCAAGATAAATATTTGAGACAAAAGAGTATTTCCATGAAGGGCTTTAAGCTGATTTTTGTCAGCGAAGATGGGTTTTTAGAGGGATTATGTAATCTAGACAGTGAACTTATACAACAAACTAAAACCAAGACATACCAGATTGGAGAGAGAACAATAAATGAAAAACGGACCTACTGGCTTTACCTTATAGGTGACGGATATGAAAACATTCAATTTAATCGATCGGATTGCCAACTTAGATCATACGGACCTACTGAAACGAAGCGATTTCCACTCGGGATGTCATATCCAATCATGATTGCATTAGTATATAATAAACGAGAACAAATTCTGTCATCCATACAAATGGATATTGTAGCGGGTAAATACGTACGAACGAAATTAACAGTCCCTACGGAGTTTCTCATTATGAAGTATATGGAGGACGCATACATCTTTGGTTCAAAGACGGCATACGGATATTGCAAGTATTTTGATAAATACTATAAGTATAAACCAAATACGTATGCACTCCTTCGTGACTGGAATGTTCGCAACGACGGTGATTATAGTTTGTCGAGATGTTCCAAATCAGATAAAGAAAAACAGATTGCCCCATTTGAGCCGAAACTGTGGCGATACACGCCTCCTACTCCCGGTGAAGGAAACTCCTGTAAAAATGGGATACATTTTCGGATTGAAAACGTTCAAACACCGGCGAGTATTTTCAAAAATGCAAGCACAGCCAATTGCGTTACAGAAGTATCTGGCCCTGCAGTTGAGCGGGGATTGGTTGCTTTCCCGAATGATTTTCAGCGAGAACTTGAATCCCAAGGGGGTAATTTTTCTATACTTATTACAAACCATTCGGCTGTTAATTCTGGACATGTAGCGAGTTGTTCATCGAATTCAAATTCCAGTTATCAACCGTCGAACGAAGATTCTGAAGAAAACCCCTACGGTGACGATTCTGATGAACATTTGAATGTTGTCCATCAGGTTTTGTCCCGTCGTGTAGAACAGCAGGAATTTGAAAGAAGGTTAGAAGCCAGTACTCCCTATATATGGAGTAACTGTAGTAAATTTAGCGTGGCTGAAAGAAATACTATAGAAAATTTGCCGGGAAAGCCAATAATGTTGCAAGATATAACAAAACCGGAGGTTTGCAACTGGTTTAAATATGACGCAACAAAAGGATTATTTAGGTGTCGATTATGTAACTCTCTCTTGGAGCAGGGAATAATTTACGACAAACCTTCAAGTAGACAAATAACCGGCATAATGAAAGGAGGAGTAATGAGTGTACATATAAGTCAAAGGACTACCCAAAACAGGCATTACATTAATGATCATGTTAATAGTATATTTCATCGGATGACAACGCGCTGGTATTCGCTCTATGACTCTGGCTTTAGAAGTTCAGAATTACAAGAGTTGTACGAAACTTCAGCAGAATTTAAAGAGTTTACCCAAAGTACTAACAATCTTATTTCTGCTGCTATATATTGCGTCAAATTAGGTTTACCTTACAGAAAGTTCCAGATGCTGCTGGAACTTTTGAATTTTGTAGACGTCGATGTAGGGTTTAAGCATCAGAATTTTAATGGCATTAAAATAATCACGGAAATTGTTAGTGAAACTATTCACCAGGATATGTTGAAGTATTTGAAAACTAATTCACCTGCTCTTACTATTCTTTTGGATGGTACAACAGACATAGCAACCATGCCAGTTTTAGCCATTCTTTTCCAATACGACGACCATGAGAATGGTATGCAGATACGACTTTACAGAATATTGAAGCTTGACCAAGGAGAGTCTGGACAAGCAATTTTCAATGGATTTAAAGCCGCCGTGCTAGAGGATGGTATTGCAGATTATGTTAAATACAACCTTCAATCTGTAACAAGCGATGGAGCACCAAACATTTTTTCCAAATTCAATAAACATATTGAAGAGTTTGCAAATAAACCGATTCTTAAAGTTTGGTGTCAAAACCATCTTTATGATTTAATTTATAAAAAATTTGTTAAAAAGTACGCGGAGCTGACGTCGGTGTCAAAGATGGTTAACAAATGCTACTGCATTTTCTCTAAATCGGCGAAGGCTAAAGCTCTTTTAGAAAAAGTAGCTGCTGAGAACGGTATTGCTCCATTTGTTATTAAACGGACACATGCCATACGATGGGTTAGCTCAAACGTCCGGGCATTTGAAATCATTTTTACGAACTGGGAATATGTAGTGATAACTTTGGAACGAATTGTGATTGATAAAAACTTTCAAATACAAATGAGAGATCGTGCTGTTATTGTATTAGATGTTTTTAAAACTCCATCTTTTTTAACCTCTTTGGCAGTAATTCTTGAAATAAGCAGAATTATGGCTAAAATCACTTTAAAATTAGAAACAAAAGGAACAACATTAATATCGAAATCTACTCTCCGGACCGAATTTAGAAACGAAATAGATAGTTTGAGAAGTAGGCAGTTAGATACTGTAACTGAGTTGCTGAGGGGTTCTAAATTAATTCAAGGTGATATTCATAATAGTGATAATGTAACGTCCTTGAATGATTTTGAAACACGAGAAATAACTTATAAAAATAAACCGCTAGGTAAGCCGTCTTTGCTTGTAGGATCTAGACTTTTCGAATTGCAGTCAGTCTATGTACAGGACATATTAGGATTGGTTGATCATTATTACCCGACAGGCATTCATGAAAGCTACGAGGTCTTCAATCCCATGAATTTACCAATCACGCCCAATAGACTGCAAACGTATGGCATTAGTGATGTAAAAAAGCTTAATACACAATTAGGTTGGGGATATGTTGAAGGTGATTTATTGCAGTCGTGGAGGTCACTGATCACTAAAATTGTTACAAACAGGGATTTCAGTACTGTAAAATGTTTAACTCCAGAAGCCTTCTGGAATCATTTCTTAGGCAAAACCTCATTTACGGGATTCAATAACATAACAATCGGGATAATAAAAAAGGTGTTAACTGTTAGTTCGAGCAACGCTGAAAGTGAACGCTTTCTTAGTATGTACTCTGGAGTTAAAACTTATCAACGATACTTGTTGGCTCCTAAGACGGTTGAGTCGATCTTGCGAGTAAAGACGAACTTAGTTCATAAAATCTCCCAATCTCAATTAAATCGATTTAGTAAAGAGTTTATCTTAAGCGGTCATTCTCGTGCCGATGAAATTGGAAAAAGAAAATTAGAACTAAATCGCCGAGACTGGGATTTACTGATTCAGGATGAAGCTGGCCCAGAGACTAATAATGCGTGTGATGGTGAGTGTGAAGAGGGATGCATAGATAACTGATTATATCTGTAGTTATTACTTGAATTAGTAGAATTACTTCATTATGGAATAATTTCATTATAATTTGTATCTTGATTGCTTTAATTCATACCTATGTTGCACTCTTAGATTTACCGAAATTGATGCATTGGTTTCACTATTATAAATCTTTAAAACAAATTCATATGTTAACGTTAAATATATCAGGTTAAAAAAGCCAAATATCGATCTTTTAGAAAGTAAGATTTATAAAGTGTTATTGTAAATGTTGAATTTTACACTTGTGCAGTACGGACTTGAACGAACGTTTAAACCAATGCTTTATCCCAAATCACTCAATACGGAACCTGTCTATAATGGCTAGAAACCCATTTCTAAAAAATGTTCTCTACCATTTAGGTACCTGTATGCTTACTGTGCCTCCTGCGTAATCTGAACTTGGAAGATAAAAATATATCACCCGTGTGCTTAGAACCTTTTTGTATGTACGTCACATGTAATGGTGAATGAGAAATACAAAACGTAAATACGTGATGGGTTTTGCGCGATTATTTCAATTAAATAATAATTCAAATTAGATATATTTACAGACGTGTTTACTTTTAGCTTGTCTTTTTATTTTGTTTTTTAGTATCATTTTTATATATAACAATCCTACTTCTAAAAGCACTTTTTGAATTCTGTATTTGTATTTGACAGCTTAAAACCCGTAAGGTGGATCCTTTTTAATAATAAGTTTTTAATTCAAAGCACCTTGCATCTGTATACTACATTAGTTTACATTATTAGTTAGTTATTAGTTTTACATGGGTTTGGTTTTACGTAGCGCTAGTTCTTGGTATAAAAACAGTGAAATATTATTAATATTCGTTCAGTCAACAGTCGACCAAAGATAAAAAATCCACAAAACGATGTATAATTTAATTATTTAGGAATTAGCTTAATATAAAAATTTATTCATGTACACTGCATTGATTTGCACAATTTGATTTCGTTTCATGCATATGTACTAATACGTAGAAGAATACATTATGTTTGTGCTCACATGAATGTCAAATTTTTAAATACAGCAATATATTTCTTATTAATATTTTTTGTAACAGCAACGCATTTAGTATAATACAAGTATACTACATTATACAAGTAGTAGTTTAATACGAAGCTCAGTTAACAACTTTTTAGATGATTACTATATAATGATGATGAACGATGTTATATTTATTCTATTGTGACTACTTATTGTATGTAGTTCTTGTCTATACTTATTTTGTATAATTCGATTATTATTTTTAGTATTATTATTATACGTTGTACAATTGCTTCAAAAACAGAGCATCAAGAATACTTATCGTAACTATTTAGCCATAATTAGATTTATTTTTTTCATTATTTGTTGGGTTCAATCTCAAAGTATAACCGCTGTTATTAATAAAATTCATTCTGCCAACTCCGATGTAATCTCGAGTTTATTTATATAAAATTTTGGAATCCGACGAGGACAACGATTGCATTTGTGTATACATAATAGTTCAATGTTCAATAAACCAACTATTTAAATATTCATTGAGAGCATTGCATATATAGATAACTAAGCAGAAACAGCAGCAAGTTTTCATGACTTTTTACATACAGTAAAGAAGTTGACGTAGAAAAACCGAGATTTTATAACAAATAACAGGAAGCAACACAAACATTTTTGAATGTTGCCACAAGGGAATTTTACCAACTGTACGGTCACTCTGATCTTCCATGTTAAAAGCATTTCCATGGATCAATGGAGTGAGGTACCAAAACCTGTTGATTCAGCTATATTAATAGAAGAAGAGTACAAACATATTTGAAATTTCAGCAGTTGAACTTATTATACTAGTGATTAGATATAGTTCGAAGGTGGTTTCAAAGGATTCATATCTATTTCAACAAATCTGTTAGGCTCCTTGCCTTCGGGTTATTTCATCCGAAATTCACGCCAATTTGTGTGCTTCATTAGCTCAAGATAATTTTGAAAAGTCAAGTTTTTATAAGCCACTAGGTCTTCATATTGTTTGTCCATAACATCTGTATCCAGAAAAAATTATGGATATCCAATGTCTAAAACTGTGGTTGATACCTTAAGAATACGACAGTATGAATTGAATAGACTAAAGCTTTTATTTTTACATTTCGAAATTGTAGCACCTTGTGTAAAAGCTGCAAGTCTTTAATCCAGAGTTGTTCAGGCGTATTGATTATCATATTTGCACCTTTCTGCAGATATGTCATGCCCTTTACATCTGGCTTTCCTTCAACGTACTTAATACGTATTTAACGTATTATTTAAAAGCGCTTGTATGACCAACTAGTAAATTATATAATTATTTTTACCTTTTGTCCGCATTTTTTCTAGCTCAGCTCTTCCATCAAATCATTTAGACATAACAAAGAAATGTTGTGTATGTAAACTCAGCAGGTGGCATTAGTATAACCGTGTCCAACATATATTGTATCAATAACTTTAACCTAAGCCATTACCAATTATGAACACAAGTTTATGGAGGAATGCGTCAAGCATGTTAGGCAAAGTTGTGATTTCTGTAACTTGAGGATATTAAATTTTTGATTTTTTAAAACTCAGATCCATTTATGAGGTAATCACAGCAATAATAAAAATTAACTAATAAATGTCGGCGCGCTTCGCTGGCGACGAGCTACTGGAAAAGCCTATTTTAAGGATTTTGCAGTGGGTGGAAATTTTATTAAAAAGGGCACATTTATTTACAAAAAAGGCACTATAAAATTACTTGTTTAAATTAACTTTATTCACACTTAAGCACACACGTATGGTACACAAGTATAAACTCACAAATTCTAGTTTTGTTAAATTTCGTTTAATGAAGGATAAAAAAATTCTACTATAGATCTAATAGTTCTTTCTACCTCGGGAATTTTTGTAAAACCGTTTATTATTTAATGTCACAATATTTACACTACTATATACTATGTTACAAAAATAAATCGAAATTTAAAATAACGGTTACAGATGAGTATTAAATTAGGAATCCTATTGTTATTAGTCCTGCAAAAGCTCCGAGCTTTTTAAATATGGATATAGGGATATCCAAGAATTTATGCATTTTAAAGACAAAATCAATACTTCATGTTCAGCAAACAAATTCGGGTACATTGTGTGTTTTGGACGAATGTCAATTCCGCGATTGTCCCGGTCATTCTGGACGTTTGGGAACCCAATACAGGTTATCAAAGAAATGCTTTAAGAAACGTACAGAAAGGTCTCGACCTCGTATCTGGGTATTTTTCTACCTTTTATAAAAATCATAGATTTTCCAAAATCTGTAAAAGTGGACGCAGAAGGACCTCCAATACTTCATTCGGAAGGTCTTAAATCCTAAGAACAGATTTTAGACCGCCATTTTCAAAATATTGCTTCAATTTTTGGATTTTATTTCATCCCTAGCTTTTGAGTACCGGGCTCAAAAAGAACGATTTCTTTTTTTCTAATAATTTGTAAACATACCGCCATATTGGAGCCGTAATATGGCAAAATGAAAATGCCCTCGTGTTTCCGCCCGCCCTGCTGAAAATGCCCTGCTTAATACCCGAAAAATCTGCCCATTGCAGAAAACTGAAAATGCCCAATTTTGAGCAGAAATCTGGGCATTTTGGGCACTTTTCCAATTTAAAAAAAAATTCTACAAATAAATAAAATAGTATAAAAGACAATCTATCGTCAATAAATTGGTAACAATTATAGTAATAATATTTTCAATTAAATTCTAAATACGTAAGATTTTGTGTCGCAAATATAGCCATGAAAAACTTTCAAAAATTATAAAACTTTTCCCAAAATAATCCTGAAATGTTGGAAATTCCCCCCGATTTTCTGCTTTAAAATGGTCAAAATGTCAATGTCCAAAATACCATTATGCCCTCAGCGTGAGACAGACGGACGTAATACCGAAACCATGATTGTCTTTAAACAACTTGCAAATATTCTTATAGCAGTTAACTATTATGACTTGTACGCAACTTTTTTCGTCAACAAACAAAAATCTCTTCAGAATTATGCCTGACAATTTCCGGGAGTTTCCGGATGCAGCTGTCCTTCAAGGCCTGGACTTGCCCGCCAACTCCAGAACATGGAGGAGCATATCTGGGGATCTCAAAATGTCGGTGCTGAGTTCCTCGGTGTAAAGAAACTGTTAGTGGACATGGAAACAATGACATATGGCATGAATTAATTAAACTGTAGATAAAATAACAGTATTACCCATAAATTTGTTTAATTAATTCAATTATCTCCACATTTTTGGAGAGTGGTTTCCAGGATTAATTTCATTAAATGAATATTAAAATTACAACAAAATTAATTTTTATATAATAAAAAATATTTATTTGACGCACTCTCAAAAATATTTTAACCGACTCCGCAGAAAACTCCACAAACTTAATAACACAGATCTTTCTGGAACAGGTTCGAGAAAAATGACGAATGAGCTGCGAGGATGATTTTGTGGCAGGGAATGGATTCCAAATACATTGTTGTCCCTCCATTATTAGCGTTGATCGATATTGTTTGATTTTGGTCAATTTTCTTACTATCCAAATTGCTATTATTATTCTGATTTTTATTTTTTTTTATTCGGTACAGCTACCAGGATTTTAACATCCGACAATTTCTCATTGAACAGGAATTTCGATAAATTCTCTCTGAACAACGAAGAGGAAATATTTGATTTTGCAGGACATTTTGATTTGATTGAAAATCCCAATTTCTTCCCTTCTTGGCAGTCAGAAAAAGTATCAAAATCTTCCAAATCCTCCTGGTCTTTGTGCTGGTGGAGGGAAAAGTATTCCCAATTTGGATTTCCCATTCCCATGTTCGCCTGCTTTTTCCATCCTTATTTTTAAATTTTTTAAATAGATTATATTAAAAAAGTATTACTACAAAAAATCCCAAAACTTGCTAACTTTTAAAAATAAAATAAATGATTACTACAGAAAATAAAATAAATTCCATTGTAATTCCTATAGGAATTCTCCTAAATTTGTTTCGCATTTTTGTCAGATGAAGTGAATGGGAAAATAAAAATTAAACGCAAATGGATTTTGCTATTAACATATTAGTTTTAATTATCTGTAATACTAAACACTACCATTGTTCAAGTCTACTAATACAACATAGCTCTGTAAAGTTATAAAAGAAAAATTATTATTATTATTTTACAGAACAGGAAAGAGAAATAATATTTTCTAGATTTGAAATAAATATTACAATAGATTACAAATTAACAAATTAACAATAATAACTAAATAATAATAACTGGAAGAACACAGGGAACACAGCTTCCAGCGACAAGAATTCGTAATGAATAATGTTTTAATTTTATAACTTCCTGCCATAAATATAGCCAGAGAACATTAAATTGATAATTCAAACCTAATAATTCAAACTTGATCATTAATCATGTTTAGAAGAGGAACAAAGATAATGGAATAATAATTACTAAAGAGGAAGATTTTTTTTATACTTTTTGTATCAAATCTATGAGATTCTAAAAGTAACAGAAATAATTATAATTAATTAAATAAATTATAATTAATTAACAGAAATATAAAATACGTTATTAAAATATTACAAGACAAGATATGAGCTGATTCAACTAAAAATGAACAACTAATAATTATAATTCAAATAAAATAATAATTATTATTAACAAATTAATATTCGTTCTGAATTTAACTGACATGCTAAATTAATAACAGAAATATTTTCAAATATTAAGCTAAAATTAATTTAATTATTAATTATTTTATGTAATTATTTTATTATTACTGATAACTGACAACTATTTTTGTATTATTATTGTATTATTTGATCTCCCCCTTTATAGTGATCCCTTATAGAGAGAGTCCAGTGTACTCAACTTTGAAAATCGCAAACATAACGATTTCAAAAATTTATTACGAGCTATGTATAACCCTATGAGATCGGAAAACCGACTAGACCCATGTTATCTTAGGTCCCCTAACAGATTTTGATAACA